>PPHD01015414.1:0-16115 GCA_002909625.1 Bambusicola thoracicus | reverse complement strand
ACCTCAGGATCCTTGATGCAGCCTCTCAGGCAGATTTCCTGAATAACATACCTTAGCTTGCAGAATTCACCACGCAGAATGAAATTTGACCTTCCATAGCAACCCATAGCAACGATAATTCAGTAGAACACCACAAACCTTGCATGGCAGTTTCCCTCAGGACGTGGTATAGTAATACAAGTCAAGTAGAAGAGGAGGATACACACGCACTTGTGTGCTGTCCCCTTTCTTTAGGGCAGAACACTTTACAGAGGTGACATCAAATAGGAAGGGGTTAGCAGCAGCATTTGCACGTGTAAGACTGGAGAGAATTTAAGTGCGCATCTAACCGGTATGTATGGATGTGCTCATTTCCATGCCAACATGTCACACTGTTCTGATAAGAGTTGTTTTCCTATAAGCAGTGCAGCATGGCTCAAATGCCAGACACAAGAAAATGCAGCCAATTAGTCATCTAGCAAAATGAGTGACTGCAAGAGATGGGAATAGAGAAATAGACCCAGATCTTAAGCTTATGGCCTTCAGGTGTCACGAGATAGCAGATACAAGAGAGCTCAGGGCAGCTGCGTGGCTGGAACTGGTGTTTGTGGGCACCCAGCAGAGAGAGAAAGAAACCCAAATGGAAGGGAAATTCCTCATATGGATAGAATCAAGGTGGGGAAACAGGCATCATGTCAAAGATGCAGCAAACCCACAGGGCTACTCCCAGTGTGACGCATGTTGGGAAGGCAGCAGCAGCAAATACAAAGTCCCCCAGGTATGTGATGCAGCCCCCAAATCTTGCAGTTTTCAGGTCCTGGCTGGAGAAAGCATTGAACAACCAAGCTTGGTCTGACAGCTGCCCTGGGCCTGAGCAGGAGGCTGAGCTGCGCATCTCCAGAGGTCGCTTCCCACACTGAGTTTTCCTTTCAGCCCACAAGTGCCTACGATTTGACATAGCGATAAGGCAGCTACTGAAATTGCCATGACAACAAACTGGGTTTATGCTGGCTGTTGCAGCTTCCTGCAAAGAGAGAGCCTTGAGAGAGATGTTCACAAAACCCAATGTGATTAATAGAACTAAACTCATTTGAGCTTGGCTTTCAACCTGACAAAAACAATTAATGTGTTATCAGCTTGTTACACAGCTCATTTCTGTTTGTGTTATTTATTTATTTTATTTAAGATTAAGAGAGGGAAATTACACGCAAACTTGCGAAAAGAAGATAACTGCATCCACCCCCTTGGGTAGACAACCAAAATGGCTCCAGCTGGTATGCTCTGCATGGGGGAAGGCAGCCACGCCACAACCAGAACCAACAGGGCACAGCTGGCCACAGCTAGCTCTGTGCTGTGAAACCTATTCATTAAACACTCACCCTGTCATCCTCCTAAGTAAAAACACACGAGGACAAAATGTCACCAATGCTCTGCGTCCTGAACATTATGTGGCTGCACCAATGCCTCCCCTGTCAGGAGGCTGTACTGTCCACCCCACGCCGCTCATGGCAAACCCCATGCCAGCCAGGACCAGGCCCCATGTTCCTGGGACCCAACTGACCAGGAGCAGCTGCTGGCTCAAGGCCATCTTTGTAGGTCACTGACACTGCTGGCTGGCTTTTCTCTTTGGCAGCAGTGCCTCTCTTCCCCACCCTAAGGAAATCAAGTTTTCTTCCAAACATGAATGTGCCCCTTGTAAGCTGATCTGCAATATAATTATTTTCTCCCTTGCTCAGCAAAGTTTGCAAAACTGGACGTTTTCCCTGTCAAAGTCAGACAATGAGGCCTTGTCTGCGCTGCAGCACGGTAGTAAACAATTCCCACTGTGGCTGCCACCAGTTCGGCTCTCCTGATGGGAGTCGTTTATTGGAAACTCTTCCTGGAGACTGAGCCTCCCAGTGCAAGCAGATAGCCCCTGTGTCAGAGCCACTACACTGCCACAGGGTATGACTGCAGGAAGGAGATTTTTTTTTTCTTTTATTGCCTCAGACATCCAAAAGCTGAGGTAGCAAATTTAAAGCTCCACAAAGCAGTCCTGAGCTGAAAGTCTGCTTGCCTCATTTGTTAAAAGTAAAGAGTCATCATAACTGAGAAGTGAAAATGCCAGCTGAGGAATGGGAGCTAATCATTACCTGTTGCGGAAGTTCTGCAAGAACCTCCTCTTTCCTTCACATTTTTGCAGCCAGTGACCCAAACACAAGTTGTAAAAAGATCTTATCAGAGCTACATCATTTTAAGAAGTGTCAAGCTGACTAGAGCAGGAAAAAAACCTATCTGCTATGTCATCCACCTTGTACCTCACGTCCACATGTGCTGGCCCAGCTGCTTTCACAAGGCGAAACTCACCTAACATCCCAAAGGGATGTGAAAGGTTTGTTGGATCACGTTCTACTCTGGCTCCATAGCCCTGCTTTACAGCAAAGCCCAGCCCGTACCAGGAGCAAGGCATGTCAGCCAGCTCTTTTCTAAGCCCAGCACTGCCAATGCCTGAGGCCTGGGCAGGGACCAACAGACCTTCCTGATGGACCTGTGCCCCACGTGTAAGGCCCAGGGCCCTCCTGGCTGGGTGCTGCCCAGCTTCCTCCACACCCAGCAACAAGTGGCTCCTGAGGGAGGGCAGCTCTAACACTTATCCCATCGGCTCCACGCTTCATGTGAAACCAAACAAAACCAGACATCTTGTCACTGGCTTTTCATTTTTCCTTCAAGAGGAAAGCAATAGGGCCAGAAATGCCACGATGCTTAAAATAATCCCTGCCATGGATGCCACAAGGAGATCCATGGCTGCAGATGTGAGCCTAACACAAGAGGTCCAACAGCCAGATGAGGGCAGGCACAACACTGCAGAGGACAGAGGGTGAAGTTCTGGCTCTTGTGAAGTAAGCGCTGGGACGTGGGAGGAAGGCTCCCTCAACCTGTGAGCTGGGCTACATGGAGGATTGCAATTCTGGTTTTAAGTGGTTTGTCTTAAAGCAGAAGAAAGGAGGAGCACCGGCCTCTGTGGCTGAGAAGAGCTCCTGCAAGAGAAGCCAGATGCCCCAGTAGCCATGCTACTATCTCCTCAAGCAGACTCCCCCTTCTCTGATTGCTACCATCCTAACACAACCATAGAGATATTATAGTTCTGCTGATTGGCCACTTGCAAACGAGAACAATCAAATAGCTTCAACTGGAACAAGCCAGTCCAGCCCCACTGTTGCCTGCCTCTCCTGAACACCTTCAGTACCACACAAACTGTTTCAAGGTCCTCTGGCACCTCAGCCTGTGAAGTATTTTACATCCTTGCATCAGTCAGAGCTCTATCTAATGCAAATTTGGCAGAGCCATGCTGCACACAGACCTTGCCCAAACCCTCTGAGCTCACTGAGACCTCTCTACTGCTGTCACAGCTGCAGAGCCACACAGCAGCCCCATGGTTTGCACCATGCCACAGCTGATCAGCAAGGATTTTGCCATAAGAACTGCTCAGGAAAAGCAGAATCGTTTCTTAGTCCCGCTGTTGACTAAGGAGTTAATGGAAAAAGGAAACCTCTAAAAATGGTATACTGCTTATGTTTGTATTGCATCTTTTTTTAGCTGCTACTTAATTGCCTGGCTTTAGCCCACGAGACACGGCAAGCTGCGATGCTTGCAAGGGGCACCCCTCTGTGTTGGACAGTGGAACTACATGGGGCCAGCAGGAACAAGCCCAGCAGTGCAGCACCCTCAGTCCTGCCACCCACCAGAGGAAAGTCAAAACTCACCTACGAAAGCCTGACAGGAACATCCCTACGTCCTCCTGCTCAGAGCTGGTCCCACCAGGGTGACACAGCTGAGGAGCCCTAAATGCACTCAAATACCACAGCCCTCAGCACTGATCATCAGGGAACTCTCTTGCTAAGTTCTCTCTATTGCAAACCTGATGGGATAAACATTTACATTCCTTTCCATTCCAAAATATAACCCTATCTCTTAAAATGAAGATCATGGGATGAAGCCCTAAAGGGTTTCATCAGAAGCTGTCAAAAATATGCTACCTGACTATAAACAACACATTTTTATTCATTTTCTCCTCTGAGATTTGTGATGTGCGGTATCTCCCATTTAACAGATCATGGAATTGAGGTGACAGCAGTGACACACAGCATTTGGCAGCAGGCATTTTATCTACTTCCTCTAAGACGTATCTCCTCTGACACTTCACCTGGGGACAGATCTTCAGACTTGCTTCCATAAAGACAGCTGTGCTGTGCAATGTCTGTAAAGCAAAGATACAAAAGATTAATCTGAATTTAGGGTTGGGGAGGGAGCATTAAGGGTGGTTTTTATGGAGACTTCATCTTCAACAATCTGTGTGTGTGTGTGTGTAATGACCTGAACCAAGCAGCAGTGCTTGCGTCACCAGGAAATCCGTCTCTGAGTACACGTGCATTGCTGGCTCAGGTACAGTGCTGATGTCACCGCAGTGTGCCACCACTGCTCCCTCCCCCACCCTCCCGCATAACAAACTTTCAGAGCCACTTTCTAGTTCAGCTTGATTGGTTTATTTTAGTTTTACACTTTGTCCCTCACATACAGTTATTTCATAGTCCTGTACTGTTAGTTTTCTACAAAAATATCAATTTTTCAAAAGCAGAAAAGAGGGAAAGATATATTTTAATATATAAAAGGAAAAAAGCTAAATCTGACATTTCATTATATTCTTAAAAACATTCCAGTCTATTTACAGGTGTGTAAAAAACAACATCTCCAGGTCTCTTGGTCTGGTGAGAATGTGCGCCTTGCAGGGGTTTCCTTCTCCTGACTCGAAAACCTTTTCACTCCATGTCACATTCTTGCATTATTGCCTCAAAAGACAGCATACGTCATTTTTAAAAGGTTTATTCCAAATAAATGGGAGTATGAGGAAGACCAAAAAATAATAATAGAAGGGGGTGGGCGGGGGAGCAGCCTTAAATTCATAGCAAAATATTAAGCTGCGGTCAAGAGAGGGTGAAACGAGGAGAAGCAAGAACAGAGAGCATCTCAAACACGCTTTGTTGCCCGGTACCGTACCAATCACCGTCTTCTGCAGCTAAATCTGGGCTGTGTTCTTAGCTCTTACATTGTGCTACACTCAGGAACCAACATTTCATCCAACATTTTTTCCGTTACCTCGATACTGAACAAAACATCTACTAAAGCAGAACACTGATTCCAGATAACCTTCGCATGGCTTCAATGCTGCCGCTTCCTCTGTCTTACAGAAAGAAGCGAGCAAAGCACAAACCTTTTTAAAAGCACTCAGACAACACAATTCTGTAGTTATACATCAGCCACGTGGGACCACGAAGGGACGGGGTGCAGGAACAAGTCAGTGACCGGGGATTTGAAAGGAATCACCGCTGTTCTGGTTGCTGTTTCACACACAGGGGGGCATAAAAGCATCTGGCAAAGTAAACTGCCACAGGTCGTTAAAAAAACAACATCAGCCTATTAGAAATGCTCAGAACCAGATTCCCAGGTAAGTAATTTTATGTCTGACGTAACGCTACTGAACTGATAAAGCTACTCCAAACTTCCACTGACTTAAAACGAGGTTTAAAATCCTTAACGTTAAGCAAAATATGTGTATTCACACATTAATTCCCTTTTCTAAGGCATTCAGTGACAACTGTAAGACTCTGCATGATTCTCAGGCTGGCATATATTCTCTCTTCCAAAGAATTAACATAACACTGGTATCAAACATTTCAATAGTAAATAAGCAAATGGCAATGAGATACATGTAACTGCTTTAAAACGCATCACTTAGAGTGGCAAGGGGAAGACGCCTTATTCATACAGGCTCTGAAGTCACTTGCTTGCATACGTAGCTCTACGGGCTCCTCTCCTTCGCAGCATAATAGAAAAATCATAAAAAAGACCAGGAAACACCCAAGATGCATGCATCCCCTCGGGGGCCCAAGCAAACACAGATCCAGAAATTGCAGCTTACCCCATATGGTTGCACAGCATGTAGAGCAAACGCTGCTCTCTAACTGTGGAAAAATATCACTCAGCACTGCACAGCCTCAGTGTGGGAAGATGAGATCCCTCCTGTAGTGCCTCATCAAAGACTGGGAATTTGGGGGGAGAGGGGGAGAAGGGGGGGGAAATCTCAGCTGCTGCTGCCAGAACAGTAAATCAGGGGATTACATTCCTAAATGTAAAGCAAAATGCACCATCTCTTTTCCAAACTCTTATCGTTTCCACGGCCATGCGTTCTGCCTTCTAGGAGCAGTTCAGAAGCCCCTCAAGCGCACCATAACTCCTGATTACAAACTTGATAGGAAAAGACTGTATATGCACTCATTAACAAATCATCTCTCCTAGGCTGAAAATTTCATTTTTCAAGAAAACTATGAAAACAAAAGTTGTGTACAAAAATATAAATATCTTTACAGTCTGCAGGCCCTTCACCTCCAACAGAGGGACAGCGAAGGGCACCGACACGTTATTGAGTAAGCAGTGGCAGAGAAGAATAAAAAATACATCTTGTGATTCAATACTGCCCTATTTCCCTGGTAATGAGCATTTTTGTTGGCTTTTTTTTTTCCTATACACATCTTGTGCAAACGCAGTGAGAAACCTCTGAGTACCTTTCCTGAATTCATGAAGAAATGTAAGGTTTGAAAAGCTATACACATATTTTCATATATACATTCACATCTACACCTCACTCCTTTATTTTAGGCTCCAACAGCCCTGAAAACGTTCTGTATTTCACGAGGAAACACTTCCTATTAACACATCTAGCCACCAAATGCATCTTGAAGAATGGCAGGAGGAATGAAGAAGAGAACTGGGAAAATGCTCCAGCTACTTCAGCACTGTATTTAGAGATGGAGCAAGGAGGTACCCAAATTCTTCTCTACTCTCTGAAATCTTCCCTTACAAACAGCCAAACCATCAAAGCAAGAGTTATTTGGATAGGGGCATGAGCTGAAAGGGGTGGGTTTTCCATTTTTTTTTTAATGAGTTTACATACCGTTCTAGTTCTAATTACAGTGGGAAATATCTTTCCCGTGTACTAAGAGTTCTGTGCATAAGCTACTACAAGGAGTCTCTGCCAGAGCACTAGCACCAAGGAACAGAAACACTTCACTTCAGCCCTCCACGTAATCTGCAGTTTCCCTTCTGCTGCTCTCGATAACAAATCTGACAGTAATTGCAATCTCATTTCTGCACATGCATTATATTCTGCAAAACACTGGATACAACAAATGTGAACGATTCCATTTCTGCATAGATAGTTTGCCTGGTACAAAACTAAATACACCTGATTTTTAACTCAACAACAAACAGCTGCCTGTCTACTGGGAAAAAAAAAAATCTCTGTCAACAGCCTAAGTTTCTCAGTCCTTCTATAAACTATTTCCTTGAAGATCCTATTTTGGAAGGATACCACGTGCCCAGCAATGGTTTACAGATCATCTTCCATATTATGTGAAGGGGAATGAGAACTCCCAGAACACAACAGTGAGGTAAAAATACGTCAACATGCTTTAGTTTCATAGCACTTATTTTTCAATTTGGGGCCTGCCCTCAATGAATAGTGCTGATGCCATACAGAAAACCAAGTGTTGCAGACAAGGGAGGTGCCAAACAGCCACTGGTTCACACCGCTCCGGATCTCCATTCCACTCTCTGATAAAATATACATACACTTATTTGCCAACTGAATTTGAAGGCAGGGTTCCAGAATTACTAAATTTTGTACCCACAGGAGCTAATGCAGGCATTACTTTGTTATCTTGTCCTTCTTGAGAGGTTACAGATGAAGCTTTTACCCCAGCGGGTGCCAGTTTTGCAACTATAGGTGCCAGCAAGGGCATTACTTTAGCACTCTGCCCTTCTGAGTCCACTGGCAGACTTGCTACTTTTAAGCCAAGAGGTGCCAGCTTTGGCATGGGCCTCCACAAAGTGTCAGCATTACTAGCTTCCGGATTAGTTTTCATCTGCAAAATCGGTGGAGTCGCACCAGTGGCCTCTGTCAAGTTTGCTACAGTTTTGCCATTCCCGCCACTGGTTATGGACAGGTTGGGAAGCGCATCCTTCATTTCAGCACCTATTACTATTTTTAGAACATCTGCTTCAGACGAAGGCTCCCCAGAGTTCTTGTCCCCCTCAGTAAGGTCATCATCTTCCAGGTGCAGCAAGAGAGGGCTTAAAGAGCCACTCCCCTCTGGAACCTCAGAAAGGTCTTTGAAAGCGCCTCCCAGATGGCCGAACTGGAAGGAAGAACCATCTGCAGCAGTGAGATCACCGGCTGTTCCCCGGCGAGCCTCTGCGTCTCCATGGGAGAAATCTGAGCTTAGAGCGCTGGGTAACTCTGACATACCTGAAGCGTCATCGTTCAGTTGCTGATTGAGAAAAGCAATCTCATTGAGCAGTGAAGTGAGGGTCTCGTCAGTGTCATCACTCTCCTCAATGCTGCTCAGTAACTCACCTGCATCCAGTTCTGCTTCCTCCATAGCAGAAGCTACTTTCCTCAGTTCCATTTCTATCCTCGAATCTTTGATCTGCAGCTTGCGGAATGGCAGTTCTTTTGTTTTTAACCTTTCTCCCCCGTGATCACCATCCTTCTTCCTGGCTTGGCTTCCTACGAGCTCACCAATGCAGAGCTTTTTGCCGAAAGACTCTGGAGGTTCCTTTGCGCACGATACATTCTGGAGCTGTGCAAAACCATCCTTATTTTCAAAGAAACCTTTTGCGGAGCCTGTGGTGCTTCTTCCCTCTCCATCGCTGTCTCCAGGACACTGTTTGTTTTTTTCTTCTAGAAGGATGCTGTCGCTCTTCCTACTTTCAAGAGGCGTTACCAAAGACTTCTCAGAAGCCTGAGCACTTGCAGCTGACGTGTTAGAATTTTTGTTTCTGTTCGGGTTGAGACTCAGGCTTTCTTCAGCAGCCAGCGATGTTACATTAACAATCTTTGGCATCATGAATGAATCTTCACTTTCTGCAAAACCAAACAAAGCACAATCCATCCCGATCCATACTAACTGCAAGATAGGTCCTATTTATTGCTTACTTTCTCAAGTAAGCTGCAATTCACTATTTAAACCACTTGCACAGTTTTGGTTAAGCGAAGAGCCAAGATCTTAATAGTGTAGTTTACAACTTGAAGGAAAAAACACTTGCCCAGTCCCTTCCTTCAGAAGGTAGGCACAAATGGAAGCAACTGTAATGCTTACAGCTCTTCTAGTGATGCACGAGGAAAACAAAATCTTCACCCTCACAAAGATTTTCATCAGCCTCACTATCGCTTTTTACTAAACTTCTCTAGCGGGATGCATTAGGCCACGGACACATTCTAGGTCTCAATTCTTTTTAGTTTGCTGAGGGCAAGAAGAATTATTTAGACTACAAGAAAGACTTAGGTAAGATAAATTAAAAAAAAAAAGGAGAAAAAAAAAGCTCTTGTATTTAGTCCCTTAAGGTCCTTCTAATCTGTTAAAAAGACTTAATACTGATTTCCCTTGGAAACTAAGACTACAGCATCTATTGTTCCTTCCTAGTAAGAAAAAGAGCTTAGCCTCATTTTTGTGAGGGTAACCTCGCCTACATACATGCAGAAAAGTCCATTAAAAATAAAGAGCCTACCTGAATGGGACTCAGGGGCTGGTACTACTGCTGAGGGCGCTGGGTTTCCAGCAACAGTTGATAGTGTAATGGGAATGGCAGAGTTAGTAAGGATTCCTTTTACTTGGACAGGAACCGCTGATCCTGGCAGCTGAATCATCACAGAAGCAATACCTTACCCAAAAAAAGGGGAATGGGAGTTGAGTGGAAACAAGATCCTTTCAGATACTCAGTCAAGCCTGGAAAATAAAAGCCTTACACTTCCATGCAAGACTTTACATGGTAATACCAACTGAAAGTGTCAAAAGATATAGATAGGTTAGGTGACGAAAGAGATCAAGTTTTTCCTTCTGCCTTTATTTTCTTGAGACTTCCCATCTCCCTAATTTGGGAACAGTGAAAATTTAACAGATCTTACTTACCTGTTGACAAACCAACCATTTGAGATAATTATATAAAATTTATTTTATCAAAGTCAGGTTTTACCTCACTAAGTTGTAAAGAATGAAAAATTAAAGGAAAAATTGAACGTTACCATGTAAGCAGACATGCACATCTCTGAATGCACGGTATCTCCATTAACGTGTTCTCACATGACCATACCTGGCTGTGCTGTCACGGTGTTGCTGACAGCCCGAGGCTTTAATTCAGCCTGCAAGAGCGTGGAGGGCACAGCTGCTACCTGCCCGGGTACCAGTGGGCTCTTCAATGTGAGCACCTGCCCCTGGGGAGTCATCACTAGGCTTGCAGCAGTTAGTGTTAGAGAGGATGAGGTGTTTTCTATAAACAAGAAACATGTAGATCAACAATTTATTTAGGCACAGAACCTGTAATGGCAAATGATACCCCGCAATCCAGCATCAAGCACAGGCATGCAAGAAGCTCCAGTTAGCAGGCTCATGAGCCTGAGATTAGAAAGCTGCTACAGAAGCGACACAGGCTCCAGGAATCCTCTCTTTGCAGCAAGAAACAAATCCATACTTCCTCTTCATGCAGTCTAATAGTCTTAACCCTCTAGAGTGACATTCTGATCAAATATCACATCAGTCTTGATGAAATTAAAAGGTGACTTCATTCAGTGACAAGTGCATTCTTTTTAACCCACCTGTGGCATGGCTTCCTTTTCTGGCAAGTATCAATGGCTTGCCTCTTCTGTTTGTCATAGGCACTTTGCTCAGATCTCTGGGCAGAGCAGAAGATGCTTCTTGATGCGTGCTGGCAGGTGAGGCTACAACAGATTCTGCTGGCTGAACATTCTTCTTCTTTTTTTGTGCTTCTACGGCTTTTTGTTTGGCATACATATATTCTAGCTTCTTTAGGACAACCTCTTCTGTCTTCCCTACAGAAACATCGGAAAGTTTATCTATCTTTCCAAAGACTCTTTCCAAACCTAAACATGTGAGGATGGAACTTCAAGTTTATCTTATTTCATAATATATATATAAATAATATATTTTATAACATTATTATTCAAAACACTGACATGATTTAACTACTTTACAGTAGATAACCTCACCAAGTAAACAGCAGACTTAAAACTAGAGAGTAATAATTATGTATTTAGTACAAGTTATTTTTTTTCTTTCAGAAGCATCCATACATTTCAGAACTCTTCTGCAACTCTGATAAGAAGAGATCAGCTTGGACATGCAATAGCTCCTGTTCAACAAGTATCACTGGAAGACAGAAGACATCCACATCTCTGGCAAAATATCTCACATCTTTCCTAATAAGTATGATTATCAGCGTTATTTGGATGTTGTATGAGATTTCTTGGACTGATGCATGCTGTTAAATAACCTCTAAAAGAAAACTTGCATACAGTTCAGCATTGTTTAATGTTACAATTTTCATATCAAAACAAGATTTTTTGTAAATCATGTTTTCTATAGATGCTCACAATTTGTTGGTTCAAGGTGAAATAACTACAATGACCTCCTTCCAATTCAGAGTTTAAGTTCTAACATGGACAATCCTTGTGGGCCCCTTCCAACTCAGGATATTCTGTGATTCCATGAGTCTTAAAACCCCTCAGTGAGCAGCAGCTCAGAATATACTGCAATTCTATTTTACAACAGAGCTGCCTCCTCCAACTAGACATGACAAGCACTAGTTGTCAAAAAAGCAGGGAATGGATAATCATTTGCAGAATGGAGCGTAGAGTCAAGAGGTTTTGGTACAGATGTTATCAAGAACATAACTGTGCATACTTGAGAAGTACTGAGCAGAAAAGCTGTTTCGGGAAGTGATCAGTGACAAAATTAATTTTTTCCCACTAAAACATCCCCAAAACATGGGAACTCAGCTTTATGGCTTTAGGCATTAAGGAAAAAAAAGCATTTCTTATCAGTGTGAGTGTATCACTGAGTCAGAGCTTGGCAAGCCTGGCATCAAGGGTCAATCTAACTTTTATGTGAACATTAATGACTTACCCAGATCCTCCCAAGATTACTCTACTCTGTCCCACAGTTGAAAGTCTTTTCTTTCATTATTCCATGTAGTTTGTATCTAAAAAACATCCTCACCTGAAAGTATGGAAACTTTCCGAATCAAAGTATCCTGTTTGCGCACCAGTATGCACTTCTGTCCAGTAAGTTTATCTGCTTGATCAGTCAATCCCTGGATTTCATCCAAGGCCTAGAAAAATGTCAGGAAAATTATTTATAAACCAAGAACACACAAAACTACATAATATTTTTCCTTCCAAGAAAGCTTTATGAAATTTATTTAGACATTTTCATCATCGTGAGAAAGCAGGATTCAGAATGAGAATGTAAAGTATATCACATAAAGCTAGCTTTCCCTAAATGCAAGCTGAAAAGTGATGAACATAGTGGTCACCTCCCTTTCCCAAGTTCTTCCATTTTAAAGAAAAAAGTCTTTTATCTCACCATGTCAGAGAACAGCTGACAAACAATTACGTATCTACAACTTATATTTTGTTTCTTGACATTTACATGATGGGGCAGTGCAAGTTAACAGATGACACAAAGCTGAGAGGAGTGGCAGACACACCAGAGGGTTCTACCGTTATCCAGAGTGACATTAACAGGCTGGAGAAATAGGCCAAAAAGAACATCATGAAATTCACTGAGAAGTACACCCACAGTGGAACAACTCTAGGCACCAGTATATAGTGGGAGTCACCCAACCAGAAAAGAGCTGTCTAGAAGCTGTAAGAATCTGGAGGTCCAAATGAACACCAAGCTGAATATAAGCCAGCAACATGCCCTTGCTGCAAAGCTGACTAACAATATACTGTGCTGTATTAAGCAAATTATTGTCAGCAGGACTGGGCAAGTAATCCTTTCCCTCTTCTCAGCACTGGTGAGGCTACACCTAGAACAGGGTCCAGTTCTGGGCTCCTAGTACAAGAGAGGCATGGGCATACTGAAAAGGGCCACAAGACGATTAAGGGCATCTCTCCGATGAGGAAAGTCTGAGACTCTACAGCCTAGAGAAAGCTTGGCAGGGGATCTTATCGGTGTATATAAATACCTGAAGGGATGGCAGAAGGAAGATGGGGGTGACAGAGCACAGGCTTGCCCGCAGAGGCTGTGGAGTCTCTCTCCTTTGAGATCCTCAAAAGGTGCTTGGACATAGGTTTGAACAACCTCCTCTAAGTGGACCTGCCTGAGCAAGGGCTGGACCAGATGGCCTCCAAAAGTCCCTTCCAAACTCAACTATTCCGTGATACTTTGTTCAGATTAAAGCTCCCTCATCTAAGCTTCAAAATACTCACTTGCTTGAGAATGTAGCATTTGGACACCTTGGGAAGACTGTGCAACCCCAGAACTCTCTTCAGTTTCTCAAAGAGATCTCTCATTTCATTACGTCGCCGGCGTTCATTTGCTGTGTGTGTCTGGCGGTAATGAGCAAAAGCCTCTTCCTCAGACTTCTGCCTTCTGCTCCAGGTTGGGGGATTCTGCTGGAAAAGTAACCATATGGACCAGTTTAAAGAAAAAAAAAGAAATCTAACAGCAAACTATTCAAAGGCATGCTTGATTTGCAATGTTTCAACAGACACCTGAAGATATCACATCATGCTATTTGTTTATTACGTCTTCATGAAAGCTCAGTGTCAGAAGCATGAAATGCCGACCAACAAAAAACGACCAATGTAATCACATCAATCCTAAAAGAAACGATCATGAGCAGCCCTTTCTATCTGTGAGCTTTCCCTTTTTGCAGTACAAGGCTACATGGGTAAGCCATAGTATTAGAGCAAAATCACATGTTTGAGCCCAGCGGTTTTATTTTTTCTTTCCATTTGTCAAAACTCCTACTAATAAATGAAAATATCCCATCAATTCTTTTCCCTGACATTAAGCTAGTTTCATTTGCATTTTGTTTGATGGGTAAATATAAATAGGAGCGAACAGACAGAAGACACTGTTGATATAGATGACTCCAGACATCTACCAATTAACGGACAATGTCAAGGTCAGACTCTGATGTTGATCAATTTTGTTTGTGCCCACAAAGCTTGACAGGTAATGATTACAGGTTTGAAGATCTGTTTTTTTCAGCATTATTCTTACAGTTTTTCTATTGTTATGATATTTATTTCATGATGAAACAATATTTTAAAAGTCTTAATGTACTTTGACATCACTTTTGGGTCTGCTATGAATCCCACTGAATCAGCAGAAAGACTCCTTGGGTTCAGAGATAATATTCCTGAGCCCTCTGGCCTCAGGAGGAGTCTAAAGACTGAGCTCCTGATGCTGACCTTTGCCCTCACAGGCAGAATGAGCATAAGTAAGGCTGTAATTGCATCTGCTCTTCTGTTGGGTGCAAAATTCCTTTAAAGGAAGGGCCTCTTGTCAGTTTTGTGGGCAGAGGAGGAGGCAGGGTGCCCTGTAACCCATCTTCATCTCAGGCAAAAACGCATGTACCAGTCTGCTCCAATATACAAGACATTCACCAAATTCACAAGCCACCTCAAACGCCACCCTCCCAACAGAAGGCTTTAAACCTGACTTCAGGTGCATCACTGACACTTATCAAAGACAATTAATGAAACATACCTTAGAGTGACCCTAATATACAGCATAAGTTCAGAAGGACTGCAATGAGTTTAAGTTTGAAAGGCTTCTGCGTTGTCTTTAACTTGCCTAAGGACATACTATTTAAACTACTGATTTCAGAAATCCTTTGCCCAGTGCTGCAGCCTACATAATCCTACGTGTTATTGTCTTACATATTTTATGGGCGCTGTAGAAGTTATTGACACCAAAATCACAGAACCTAGGAGAACATAATAGCAAGTAAGAGGCAGATATTTCTTCTGTACAAGAAGGTAAGCAATCACTGATGGCAGCTGCAGTCCTTATTTCTTTAAAGGGATTTAGACTGCTTCCCCCTTCCCCAGCATATATTTGGTTTCTTGCATTTAATCATAAATACACAGAAGGTAGATAAACTGCATTAGAGCTGCACTTGAGATGAAAGTTTATCTTTAAAATGGAGATGTGATACCAAAAGGAAAGAGGAGAGCATATACCTTCGTAGGACTTTCTGATAATTTTTCATCCGAAGAATTACGAGCATGGTATCTGGAAGAAAGGCAGAAAGTTTTTCCCAACACTACTCATCTCATGCACTCTATCCTCGTTAAGTATATTCCAACAGCCTAGGATTCCTCATTTTTATCCCCTGAAATTAACTTTTCCTTTTAACTACATGAAAGCAGAATACTGTTGAGCTTTCTCAAGGAACTCGACTAGCTTCAATGCCATTGTCCTGGAAAAAAGAAATCAGCTGTTCCAGAAGCTGTGAGATTAGCCCACAGTTCAACAGTGAATTAAGCCAGTGTCTGTTAACTTCAGGAAGTAGTTCTATTTGATTTTATATAGTATTTCAGCTGTTATTTTCTTTTTGTAAACACAGATTAACACAGATGATGTAACCCCCCTCCCTCCCCCAATCAAGACCAACCAATCAAAATCCTCACATTCATTTCTGTCCTAACATATAAAAACAGCTTCCTCATATTATTTCTCAGGCATTGAAGAAAACAAAGAGCAACACACACGTGGAAGAATTATCTGTACAAAACATGGCATCTAGTTTTCTCACTGAAGGATCTTGACAGGTTATAGAGAATAGCTGAGTTGCTCTCTAAGAATAAAAGCTGAGCTGTATCTTTGGAACTGAAAAAAAAAAATCATCTGGGAGACACCGAATAACTCCCATCTGATTGTTTCTTAAACTTCTATAAAACTCTTCGAACAGGAAGAACCAAGGATTCAACATTTCCCTTCATCAGTTTGATACAGCTGAGAAATAGCCATGGCCATCTTTACACATTTCAAGTAAACAATGTTTTTACTTTGCATTGTCATTATAAATGCAAATGTAGCAGCAGCAGCAGCAACAAATAAAAACAGAACAAAAAAAGAGCCGAGCTATCCAACCATGGCAGACTACATACAAATAAGAAAAGGCTTTCTTCACTGGGGGCAGTGGTCCCAAAGTCAAAGCTTTCATTTACAGGATCATGAATGAAATCCATGACTGCTCCTGCCCAGAAGTCTACCAGCAAGAATAAA
>PPHD01015413.1:2169-16115 GCA_002909625.1 Bambusicola thoracicus | reverse complement strand
GTGGTGCTTTAAAGCGATGTTTGATCTTGTCCAGAAGATAGTCAGGTCCTGTTTGCACAACCTGTGGCCAATATACTCCACTCCTGAGCTGAACTCAGCAACCCCAGCGCAGAGTGCTTTGCAGCTGCCCAGCCATACAGTAGGGCTGCGCAAGGCTGTTTGCTCAGGGTCAGCTGTTTTGGGAGGTCAGAGTTGAAGAGTTGCAGTGTGCTCTGATAATACTGAGCTGCAGGTGCTGATGTTTCCTGGGGATGGTTTGAGTACCTCCCAGCTCTCCTTTGAACTATCAAGTTAGTGGCTCAGAAGGAGGGGTTATATTTCAGACTGTATTTGGGTAGGAGGACCCCCCCAAGCACTGAATGACTCCCTAAAATACCAGACTAGGTTAAAAAAAAAAATGAAAAGAATCCAAATTTGATTTGCAAACGGAGTGATAACAACTCTTTCCGTGTTCGGCCTGGAAGCTTTGAAGAGAATGGGATGCTTTGTTTTTGAAAGAAATTGTAACGTGAATTATAAACTTTGTCTTTTTTTTTTGTGAACTAACATCAAATACCTCTTCCTCCTCCAAGGAAGGGTGGGGGGGTGGGGGGAGGGAAAATCCTTGGTCCGCGAGCAGCAAGTACATCACATCAAACATGACTATGTTAAATACTAAAATGTTCAAAGTACAGCTGAGATAGATAAAGGCTTTGATGGGAAGTGGATATTTCCCAGGGACATTACAAGCAATAATCCAGATGTTATGGTGTAATGCAACGAGTGTCCATGGATAGATCGGGAGCTCAAGCCAAGCAGCGCCTGCTGTAGGCCTTAGCCCTCCACTCCCATGCTGTTACGCCATATGGAAGCAATCTCCAGGCCCCTTTAATAGCCAGCTTTGGATTCCATTTTCACAGGGCTCATAGAGCTAAGTGGGGCTGTTTTATGGACAAGTTAGATAGAAGCTTTTCCAAGATAAACATCCAATTTGAAATTAGGACATACCAAGCTGCAAAATTATTTTAGGGCATATTTCATGGAAGAAGCACTGCCATTTTTCTAAGGCGATTGCCAGACTGCAGAATGCCCTTTGATCCCTTGTGGACATTACTCCCTTTTTTATAAAAAGGATTTTGAAATAGTTGCAGTGTTTAGGGAGGAATATATCTGCCGGGTCTTTGAAGTATGTCCATGGGAACAGTCATGCTTTAGTTTTTTGGCCTCAAAGACAAACTTTAAAAAAAAAAAAATGGAGAAAAAATGGAGGAAAAAAAAGAAAAAAATTAGGTTGCAGCTGGATTTATGAATCAAAATCTCGTTTTCTTTATAAAGGTAGGAATTTTTCTCCAGTGTGCCAGGAAAGCCAAACGGTGTTTAAAGAGAAGTATATTAATATGCTTGTGGGATCCAAAGAGTTGGGTATTCTGAACTGGAAGAGCGAGTAACAATTTGTGAGTTCACCACCCATGATTTAAGAATTTTGTAGCTGGGTCATTGACCCATAAAAAGGCATCTTCCGACATCAGGTGCTTTTTCAATCATTTTATTTAGCAACGACATTTCTTACTTGCTTTTAAAGCCAACGTGTCCTGCTTTAAAGTGACTTGTGAAATCTCCTCTGTCTTGCTCCCACCTGTATGCGATATGATTGAAGCTCCAAAGCGTGGCGAGTTAAAAGTTGCTTCCCAAGAATAAAATATGGCAGGGCTTTTACTGCGAGAAGAAGGGGATAGCCTTGAGTTTTAGTGCTTCTAGCTCTCACTCTTACTCCCTCCAAATAAAGGCCTATTTAATCATCCTCTGTCCAATAAAATACTGCCAGTTAGCAAACTGTTAGTGCAGCCGTGCTATGTAGGAGGAAATAGTGAAGGTAACAAATGTGCCTATTAGGTAACCATAACTCCTGATAAAGAGCCCAGTCGTGTCAGTGCTTTACAGCAGGCATTGGTGTTTTTGGTTCCTGAGCTGGGTTTCTGGAGGCTGCTGCTCCCAAGGTCTGCAGGCAAAGAGCTAATGTGGAGGACAGACAGTGAGTGGTGGAAGATGTGGCTTCGGTCCTTCACCTGGTCATAGGCTTTGTATGGCTGTGGGCTGCCTCACGGGAAAGGACAGACCCTGGTTTTGTGGGTGTAGCTGGAGACATTTAAGTTTGCTTTCGTTTCTCCCCTTTTATGTCCCTTCTCCACATCACTCTCCTGCGTCTTTCCCTGAGATGAGGTGACGGTCTGCTCTATGCTCTTCTGCTTTTGAAGCTCAGCCAGGTTAGCTGGTGTTGACTTCTCTGGTAGTTTATTAGCTGGTGTTGATTTCTCTGGTAGTTTAACTACATGTGCTGATGCTGTTCTGATGCTGAGTGTGATCCCTTCACAGGGCCAGCTGTAGCATGGAACTGGCAGAAAACCCTTAGCTTTTTTGTGCCTCCAGTTCCTTGCTTGCTGTAAGGAACTGCTGATACCTCTCTCACTTGTAATGATTTCACATCACTGTCAACGTGTGCATAAAAATGTGGCTTAGAGTGTATAACTGTTTTGTGTCTCCAACTTGCTTTTCAGTCGAGTTTCATGCGGAGCACGCGGCTCTCCGACTCTCTGCGCAAGAACCAGCTGTGGAATGGGCAGGTCACCATCACGCTCCTGGAAGGGAGAAACATCCCCTTAGGGGGCTTGGCAGAGGTTTTTATTCTCCTGAAACTGGGAGATCAAAGATACAAGAGTAAGGTAAGTACTCAGAATTTCCTCCAGTTTGGAGCTATTCTTGAATCTTGTTTCATAAAAGCGAGATCAAAAGCAGGAGAGCAGATCAAGGGTGCTGATGTTTTACTAATACGTTATATACAGCAATACAGAAATAAGGAAGCTGGGAGCAGTGTAGCTGTTTTTGTGCATTTAACATGCTCATGTTGATGGATGCTCAGCGTTAATGTGAAATGAAACAAAGCTACACGCATCACACATGTTCTTTCTTCTCTGCCAACACAGAAGTCAGGTTTGCAATGTTAGGTATGCTGGGAAAGCAGACCTGAAATGGTTCCTGGTGAAGGGGAATGTGTTTGTTTGGAGCCCTTTTCTTAAGAAATGTTACCTTTAACAGAAAGGGGGAGAAGAAAGAAAGGAAAAAGCCCACCACCAAACCATGAAAACACCTGGAATATTCCAGAGTTCTGCTTTACAGTTTTGTTTCATTAGGCTGTATTTACCTGCATACAGTACCATTTCAAACTAAGAAATGGGTAGGGTTCCCAAAGATACGTGTTTCATCTCCAAAGCGTAATAAGGAAATAAACAGTAATTAAAATACTGCTCTATTGAGAAAGCAAAAGCTCTGCATGTCATGAACTGGAAATGTGGAAGGAGGAAACAAACAAAATCCTTCCTGTACAGAATGTGCAGTGGAAGTTCGCAGAACACAGCGTTCAGATGTAGACTGAAACCTGCACTCTGTCCCCTGCAAAAGACCTCGTCCAAGGTCACGATATGATGTTTTTATTTTGAAAAGCAGCTTTGAAAAGTAACGAATGGTTTAGTTATTTTAGAATAAATACACAGTATTCTAGTTGAGATCCCTTTTTATGTTTCTCTTTATGGTCCATAGCTTGTGTTATGAATCTGAACGACTCTCCATTGTTTGCAGTCACAGAAAATTGAGAAGTTTAAAAGAGGGAGTTCAGGCCAATGTTGCCTGCACTGAATTAATTGCTTAGTACTTCTGTCTGGAGTCCAGCAAGAGTTGGGGGCCGCGGCTTTTACACTGCAGTAGGAATTCAAATTGTCTGTACTTCATGTTCTTTCCTGGAGTTTATTTAACTTACGAAGTACAATCTCATGGTCCAGAAAAGCAGCCAGGGTGGAGGAAATCTCAGTCATGGTCCAGCTAATCCTATCTCCTGTTCTCTCAGTGGCCATGCTGATGGTGGTTAGTGTAGTGTGATATGAATTGCAAGTGATTTAAGCCCCAGTCCGGCAAATACTTGAGTTCTCAGAGTAACCTGAAAGTGAGAAAGATTGCACTGAACTCAGAAGGGCAATTTACAGATATCAAATGAGCGACATGTTAATATTACCAGAGCTTCTCCTTCATTGCTTATATCCTAATGTTAAAGAGTGAAAAATACTGGCTTGAATTTCTGAATTAATTCAAACCTGCTTTAAGGTGATCGTCTTCGTAAGGCAAATTCCTGATTTCTTCTGGCATGAGTGATGTTGAATGATGACTGTGGTTCGGTGAGAGTGGAACTGGAGGATCCACCTTGAGTTTCTCCAGCCATTCATTGATATTGCATTTGAATAGCTAGCCTTGTTGTGAGGAAGAAGATGAGGCTCTGTTTGGTGGACTGTGGAGCTTCAGTTTGAACGACCTTAACATTTGGTGCTCTAACGTCTGGTTTTGTTGTAGAAGAAATGATATGTGCTTTACTGTGGAAATACGTGTCATTTAAGAAAAGTAAATACTATAACTGCATGTTTTCTAGACACTGTGTAAGAGTGCAAATCCTCAGTGGAGGGAACAGTTTGATTTTCACTACTTCTCTGACAGGAAGGATATGTTGGACATTGAGGTCTGGAGAAAGGATAACAAAAAGCACGAGGAGCTTTTGGGAACGTAAGTTCTTTTTTTGGAGGGGGGTTAAATGCAAAAGCTAATGTAATTTATATTACATTCGTTTATATTTAGGTTGGTGCCCCAACTTATTGCACAATCTCTTGCTATTTAGAGCATCGCTTGCAGGGGTAACCTCTCAGGTAATGTCTCTCTCCTGACTGATACCAGATTTTGTCCTGCTGCAGTATTACGTTATAACTTCAAATCCTCAATCTCATGCCACATTAGCAGCAGGCATTTTGTGGGCTAGTTAGCTGAACCTTTCATTTTAATGTCTTAGTGGAAATGGAATATGGTTCCTACTGTGAAGTCCTGATCTTTTTTTGTCCATCTAACTCCATCCATTTCTGTACAGTACTAGCACAGTTTCTTTGTTTCCTAGAGATAACTGTAACTTTCTTCCTATTGCCCTCATCTCTTCTTTTGTCTCCCCAAACTGCATCTGTGCAGCTGGATCAGTGCTCCAGCCTCTTGACTCTTAGGGGCAGGGATGCCATCTGCAGTTGTTTGCATTCTTACCTGGCGAGTATGTCACAACTTGCTGACTAAATAGCAGTAACTAATAAGAACGGCCTCTTGCTTGAAGTATTGAAATAGTTTGAAACTATTCACTAAAAAGAACAATCCCCTTTGGCTTTACAAATGTTTGTGGTTTTGCAGAGCAGGAAATGCTTTCTGGCTGAATGCTGTTGTTCATCACATGGAGAAGTGGCTGGAGATGAATTTGTTCCTTCAGTTCTTACAGTTACTTTTATTACTTCCGATATTTTCTGTTTAGAGTTAAGAAATGTAGCAGTGTTTGTGGCCTGCCTGTGTTCAGTCTCCTTGACGCTGGAGGAATTCCTCCTTACATTTTTCCCCTTCCTTTTTTTCCTCCTTGTTTCAGGCAGGTGTTCAGTGTGGCAAAAAGTGATCAGCTTATTTTATAAGCAGTGACGTTATTAAAGATTTCAGCAGTGGGAAAGTTTGTGTCTGTCAGATTTACCTGAAAGATATTTTTCCTGTCAGTGGAAGGAAAATACTGCTGTTGCCTTAAGCACAGTGATTTCACTGTAGCATCAAAACAGTAAAAAATAAGCTAGATTTGGCAATTGCATGCGTAGGTGAATACCAATGCGTAATGACCAGCCTTGTTTGCATAGTATAGAAGCTTTTGAAACCCAATGAATATTTTTTTAATGTTTGGTTCAAGTGAAGTCTAATCTGGGAAAGGTTTTTGTAGGGTAAAAAGCATTATGAGGTGCCGTGTTTATTGTCACTGTGACTTCCAAGTTGAGTTTTGAATTCTCTGGGCTTCCCAGCTGTGCTATAAGAAAGATTCTTGGGTGAAACGCCTGTGGGTTGTACTCAGTCATTACCTACAGCATTACATCCCAACTGCCTTCACGTGTTCTCATGATTTTAAGGAAAAAGCAAAATCTGCTGGATCTTAATAATTCTGTGGTTAACTTGTGGATAGAGTAGAATTCATTATGTTCTCTCAGGGCTGTGTAGGTTGGACTATGTTGGTTAGATGTTAAAATAATGAGTTGTCACATGCTGCTGAACTTCTGTGGAATAAAGACTTCTGTTCATTCCATTAGGCCCACAATTTCATGTAGTATGAATGCTTTAAGCCCCTGAAACATCTCTCCCAGGCATAATTTGGTTTTAAGGTAAAATATTCTTGAAATAGAGCCTGAAGTATCCGTGAAGCTTATGGAACATATAGAATAAGAAATGCATTGGACCTTCAGTACTAAACGCTAACACCTGGGGCATTTATCTGCTTCTGAATTAGCGAAGTTGTGATTTCATGTCACCCTTCTCCTATTGTGCAATGAACCCTCATTGTCAGCGTGCGCTGCAACCTAAATTATTACATTCAGCCTATCTACGTTGTCCTTATATTTCCATTGGGATCCAATTTCTCACATAATATACTGCAGCGCTGAGGGGTTCAGCTGCCAGGGTCTGACGCTGGGGGGTGGCTGTTCTTTGGTGCTGGACGAAATAATCCCTCTATTTAGTCTGCACGGAGCTGCTGCTAACATTTACGAAGTGCTTTTTGCGTCCTTTGGGATAAGAGGCATGCTATAAACAGGAGATGATGTTAATGTATATTAATAAACAAAGGTGTTAACGTGTGCAGAATTTGTCCAGGCTGTGTTAAATTGTTTATGCCAAGTTGGTAGTGAGCGTTTCTGCGCTAAGAAATACATTTTGAAAAAGTGATATTGCAGAAAATCGGCTCTTTTCACCACAAATCTGCATCAAGAGAAAGGATTCGCAAAAATCACAAGACTTAAGGCCATGAGCAGCGTGGTGGGAAAGCATCCAATATCTTTGAGGAATGCCTCAGGGAAACGGTGCCTTTGCAGGCAGGAACAACTTGTTCTAAAGGCCATACAGTTGGGATTTAGTGCTAAAATCTATGATGACTGGGACCAAACCTTGCAATTAAATTTCACTGAATTTATGTCTACAGCAAGTCAGAATGGGACCATGTCAACCGTCTCTCTGGCACCTGTGGCATTTGGAATCCCTTTCCAACTGTTAACCTTAGGTGCATCTTACTGTATACTGATGATGATTCTGACCTCTTTTGTGAAGGGCTTCCAAGGGTTCTGGAGGAAAAAAGGCAATCATTTGTCTTGGCATTATCATATATTCTTATTTGTATGTAAGGATACTTATCATTATTTGACGGACTGCTGGGAAGTGCCTAAGCCCAGCTCCTCCTAGTGAAATCTTAACATTTTATTCCTTGATAAATTAAAACCAATTGTCCCAAATTTAATATATACTGTTCTCAAGTAAAGTTTCTCTGCAAAATTAATTGGAAAAGGGTGGAAAAAAAGATATGGCAGATAAATGTAAGGGCGGTAAATCATAACGTCAAAAGAGCAATCTTAAACGAAAACTAAAGCTATGGCATATTTCTCGACAGGACTAGAGGTTGGTATAGAGGCTTAGACTTCTATATTGATCAAGAGAAGGAAGAAAAGCGTTTAATTGAGGTAACAGACCTCTATCCTCTATAGATCATGCATATGGCCATGTGTGAAATATTATGCCTGAATTTGTTTCCTTGATTTACAGAAGGATGACAACAAACAGAGCCGTTCTATTCCGAAATAAGGTTACTATACTAATTTAACTCAGGAGATCATTTGCATTGCCTCAGGTGCAAATAATCTGTGGGTTTTGCTCTTTGCATTTAGATCTGGCTAATTTTCAGCAAAGCCTGTGAAATGCCTCCATTAGTTTTATGCTGTGGTCATCGCCATAGTCTCTTATTGCTTTTCTGTGAAATAATTATCTACATAAGGTCGTTCAGATATGAAGCTGAGAGAGAGAAAACGGAGGATTTCTCTTTCAAGAGGACGGGAGATATAGTTAGACTCAGTTTAGAAGTGTAGAAGTGCTTGTGTGAAAGTTTCTGAGCGTATATATAGTAAATTGAACATCTAATTGCTTCACCGAGATGCATTTGTTATAGTCTGATCACTTGCCTCATATAACCTAAATGAAACGTTCTTTTTTCGTAAGCCTTTTGCCATTTGCCCAGTGCAAATGTGGATTTTCTTTTCAGTTCCTCAAAAGAAACTGCAGCAGCATGCCATCACCTTGAGTGAACACAGATGTCTTTAGGAAGTTAGCTTGCACGGAAATCAGACATGATTTGAGGAAGAAATGCTTATACTCCACCTCCTGCTGCTTTCCCCTCCACATGTGCATCCCTGCTACCCCCACACCCTTATACTCAATCTTTTCTTTGACCTTTGGCTAATGAAATTCTTTGAATAAGTGAAACAATTCCAATTTGCCAAAACAAACTAGAATCATATTTAACTTCGCCTTTGAGATACGAGACATTTCTAAGGTTATCTTCTGGTGGGAGCTGCACTGTTGTCTGAAAGTTTTGTCTTTTCTCTCTCTTTTTCACGTGGAAAGTTCTTAACCTGAAAAACAAGTCAGCTTTTCCCAGTTCTGCATTGTGTTTGAGTGGGTGGATGAATGGCTGATGTGGGAGATGTGGCCTGTGAGGCCAGCTGGACCACAGGCCAGCTGGGTGACCCTGAGTTTCTCTTCTCTCCTTGATTCAATCCCTTCATCTGTATAAATAATAATAATAATAATAAAAAACACAAGATAATTGTGCATTCCCCCTTTGCACTGAATACGTATGTTATCAGTAACGCTGCTGTTAGTGCAGCCAAGGTGATGTTGAACTGAGGGGTGAAAGTGATAAGGTCTTTCTGAAATGCTTGCCTTTTTTTTTTTTTTTTTTTTTTGTTTGGTTTGTTTTCCTTTCTTGTGCATCTTCTCCTGTTGTATCTTTGAGAAGAGTGTGACCTCACGCTTGGAAATTGTTGAGAGGCAGCCTACTTGCCGAACTGTGTTGGAACTCTTCCTGGCTTATTTTCCTTCTCTTTCAAAGCACTTGAAAGCAGTTAATAAGAGTAAACTTGCAACCTGTTGTGTGCTCAGTATGGTGAATAGCAAAGAGCACGCTCCGAGCAAAGCCATCCCCGTTGACTCTGGTCAGAAGCTTACACGCAGAGCCATGTTTCAATACACAGAGCTACTGGATGACTTACAAACTCATCAGAGCAATGAGTTTCACTTCATAACGTAGCTTGTTGGGTTTTCAGGCTGAAATGTTTTGGGTTTTTTTCTTTTTCCACCTCCCTTAGCATTCACAAGAAAATAGGCTGTTAAGAAGCGGAAAGCATGCAATTTATAGCAGATGGGTATAAACTGCTCCAGCTCTACTACTGGAATGGGATCAATCAGGAACACTACATGCACCATTTACCCAGAAGAAACCCACCTGGGGGAACCCTGTGGAATTTTAGCCTATTAAGACAACACCTTAACAAGTTTAGTTTAAATAAAAACTTGTCGGCAGGCATTAAGCGAAGCGAAATCTCTCTCCCTCCATCATCCGCTCGCCGTCCCTTGGAGGAATGCAACTCCGCTTCCACTGTGGCAACAAAGCCTCTCCTTCCTGCTTTTTTTTTTCTTTTCTTCCATCATCTGCAACTTTTGTTTAGCTTGTTCTTGAAAGCCAAGACCCACAGAGGTTCAGAAAAGTTCCACTCCATTTACTGAACTTCTAAATAGAAGGCATTTAGCCGAGCAAGGTGATTAGACTTTTAGTTGTTCTGAGCTGCTCCCTTCACATGTAACTGTATAGTGATCTCCCCTTTAGCCCATCCTTACCTTTTATTATTGTCTCTTCATAAATGTTTCTCTTTTAAATTTTATTATTTTAAATCAGATTAATGATGCATACAATGCACTGAGGGTGGGAGGAGCTTTCAAGACAGCTCTTCCCCCTGGGAAATATAACGGTACACCGAAAACGTAACTCTAGTAAGGCTAGTAAAAGAGATTGGGGCATACAGTATAATGTAGCATAAAATCGAGTATGTGGCTTTAAAGAAACGAATCTATTTTAGGCTAATGTTTTACATTTTGTGTTTGCCCCTTTCCTTTTCCCCCAGGTGAAGTAAAATTCTTTCAAATCCGTCACAAAGCATGGGGGGATTTGGGAGGGGAAGTGAGGCAGGCCGCAGTTAAGTTTTCTACTGTACAACCCAAACCTTTTACCTTTGCTTTACCACTAGGTGAACCAGAAAGTAAAACCAACACTAAGTACAATGGAAACTGGCTGCTTTGGTTTCCGTGTTTAGTTCCATATGTGCACACACATGTGCATACCTCCATAAAGCTTTTGTTGCCTGCTTGCTACTGGAATCAGTATTAAATATTGCTTTATTTTATTTACTTCCTCTCATTCATTAACCCTTGGCATTGTTGTTCTAGATGTAAAGTTGACATTTCTGCCCTGTCAATGAAACAGACAAATTGCTTAGAGCTGCCTCTGGAAAAACATCCGGGGTCCCTGATAATGCTGATTGCTGTCACCCCATGTACTGGAGTGTCCATCTCTGATCTGTGTGTCTGCCCTCTGGGAGACCCCAGTGAAAGAAAACAGATTGCACAGCGCTATGTGAGTTTGCATTTCTTTTTTCTTTTCTTTCCTTTTTAACCCCTTTTCTACTTCATTTTTCAAACCAGCCAAAACTGTGACCAGAACAAAGACAAAAAGAGAAGGGAAAAAAAGAAATAAGATTTGTCCAGTCATAATAACATGTCTCTTACCACAGAAAACTATTACTTGGAATAGTTATTGTCTTTAGAATGACAAGTAGATTGGCAGGGCGGATAGACTCGAGCAATTTGGATGCTTCTATTTGTTGAGTTTTAAGCTAATGCTTTCCTTTGAAAACTCGAATTATGTTAAGACCTTATCATGAGGAATGAGAGACTCTGAATATCATGGAGAGAGAAAACAGTACTTAGTTTTCTTTTCTCCTTTGGGACGATATGTTTTGAATTTTCAAGTTTGGGAGGACTAAGTCATTTGATGGCTTCCATGCTTCAGTCCTTTAAAGCTGAGGGTGAAAGAATAAGCCTGTCTCTGTAAAATGGGGTATGATTCTGAAGCACGATGAATTCAAATAATTTGGTAACACTTTGAAGGTCAGCTGATTGAGTGTGCTGTCGTCCTAAACCCATGCTGCTTCTCCATATCTACCTCTGTCCCATATTTTGTTCAGATGGGCAGATGAGATTTCCATAAGCAAGCAGAGATCCATCCAGTCTCCATCATGAAATTGATGTGTAACTTAAGTGAACTGAGAATCCTCTTAAGAGCTGCTAGTTTGAGATGTCGTGAAATGCAGGGTTGCTGTGCATTGAGAAGGGGATAGCGAAAGGATGTACATGGATATTGGCTGCTAAACTGAAATGCTGTAGACACAGTCAATGAATATTACTAAAGCCATTTAGTAGTTCATCAATTTGTTTCTTACTGAATTACAACTTAATGTATCCTAAACTAAATGGTTTTCTCTTTGCAGAGTATAAAGAATTCCTTTAGAGACATGAAGGACGTTGGTTTCTTACAGGTCAAAGTTTTAAAGGCAGTTGACCTCCTGGCAGCAGATTTTGCAGGTATTACATTTCTGTACTCCAGCATTTGATGCAATAGTATATTCTGAGTGTTATTTAAACTGTATGCAGTACTGTCTGTTGAACAAGGGAAAGCATGTCTCATTGCTTCTTTGCAGTGTGAAGCCTGCCCCAAGAAACGGAGATGCAAAATATCTTTGACTTCCACTCCCAAAATATGTGGGAGGGGCCTCCTGGTCAGAGATCGGATTCCCCTTTGGATTTATGCTAGATAGCCAGTAATTTAGGATGTCCTAATCGAATTAGTATTAAAAAGTGGCCTATCGGTATGCCTGCCTTCTGAAATATGTCCCTCCAGATTTTGTTGGGTGCCTCACGTATTTGTGAACAAGAGGAGGGATTTGGGGGCATCTGACGCAGCGCTGAGTGTGTGGGTTTGGGTGGTACTGTGGGCTCTCACCTGAAAAAAAAAGCTCACTGGTGATAGGGAATTGAGGCTTCAACTGTAACAGTCTTCATGGCTGTTACTTCAAGGAAAGGACAGATATTCCACTGAGCTTTACCTCAAATGGTTCCTGGTCCTGGCAGCAATGGACACTAACACTTTTTAAAAATACAACTTCATATTGTTTCTCCAGGGAAGGGCTGGAGAATTGATATTTCTCTGTAGTAACTGCCAGGATATTATTATTTTTATTATCATCTTCTCCAGGATTCCGGAGACCTTTTAATTCCCCTTTGTATCTTGCAGCATCTCGTAATTCACAGTCACAGCATTGTGTGCTGTATATTTGCTGACAGTCTGCTTTTTTTTTTTTCTTGTTAAAGATAACTTGTTGATAAAGGCAAGAAAGATGCTAGAGAGAAAACACTCTTGCCCCCTTCTCTGGAATTCATGCAGACAGCGTAACATAAGAGAACGTTGCTCCTAAAATAAGGACTAAAGGATAAAACCCAGCATTAATCATGGTACTATTTCAGTTTCAATTCCCTGCATTGGGAGGGAAGATTTCTGCAGATACTGGTGCTTCAAAGAACTGAATAATTTAATTTGAAAGCAAAGGAAAAAAGCCTTCCAATAAGGAAAGGTAGCCTGTGCAGTAACTTTGCAATGGCAAAGCAGGACCTTCCTCAAATGACAGTGCTAGGGCTACATCAAAATTTGTATAATTTGTATGTAGTGTTGAGGGAAAGAACCGAGCTTAGGAGGTTATGGGCTCTTTGGAAAACTTCAGCGATGCTAATGCAGTTGCATCGGTGATGGATTTGGCCCCCCTTTCCCTCAGTTCTTAACCAGGAGTGTGTGGGTGGATAATGAACATTGGAAGAGACACACAGGTTCTTGATTCTGCAATTCAAAGACTTTTCGTACAGGGTTTGTGACACACATTCCTTGTGCATAGCGGAGAATGAAATTCTGCTTAAGTAAAAGGTTACTCAGTCTGTCATTATATTCAAAATAACCCAGGCTTTGAGCCTGATTCATGAAGCAAATGACAAATTGTTTTTCAATGGCAGTGCTGAAAATATCCTAGTATTATGCTGTAATAGACCCACCAAATTGCAAAAGGATGCAGCCATTTTAGGTAAAAATAGCATAATTTCTGATCATGTAATGAGAGACATAAAGATTAATTATCTGTTCTGAGCCATTCATAAATGATTAGTGCAGCAATTATGGGCTTCCATAATAGAGCCCTCCTAGAGCAGTGCCATATTTCCTGCATTACCAGGGAGACTGCTCAGATTTATTGTTATTGATAAAAGTAAATTCCAAGTCCGGCTAAAAGTCTGATAAAGGAATAATTGTGGAGACAATAAGAAGCACTCAGATTTCCAAGGGCTTAATAAAGGAACTGTCTGGGCAGGTGGCATTCCCTCCCTGTGCTGTCCCACGGCAGTAACAAGTCTCAGGTATGCATACTTCTGGAGATGAGAAGCGTTGTGCCACCTTATACCTTGTTCCTTACTTGGTGTGATTGGTAGTTCTGTTTGCTGATACACGTTAACGCTGTAGATCTTAATTGCAGGCTTCTATCCCTTGGAAACAACACAGCTTCTGGTTTGATTTTGATCAGTGTTTTGAAAATCTGCACTCTGGTATAAATTTGAGGCAAGTTTCCCCACAGATGTACCGAATACGTAGGAGTTGTTTAGGCACAGCCAGCCCAGTTTGAGCCTTCCATACTTGAATATTCCTAGATAATAGTTTGTTGACATGAAAATGACTTTCTGCTTTATTGGATGTATGCATGGGAGTTCTTCTCAAACGCTGTGTTTGCTCACTGACCAAAGAATAGCATTCAGAATATCAAATTATACAGTGGTATTGTTTTTGGCATATACCAGTTTGCATTTCAAGCAGTTTCTCTGAAGAGCTGCTTTTCAGTGAATGGGCA
>PPHD01015412.1:0-16115 GCA_002909625.1 Bambusicola thoracicus | reverse complement strand
TGACATTCCACGTAGCCCTCATCTGGTCTGTGGCTTGTAAGCAATAAGTTCAGGAATCGCAGACTAATGGAGCCAATCCGCGGCTCATTAGCAACAAAATCAGTCTCTTCGTTAGTAAATCAATGGAGAAGCTAAGGAATGCTGCCCCAAATTCCACTGTGTGAGTACGTGTAGATGTGGACGTAGCGTTATTCAAATAAACTAGGGACCATGCCCTCATATCACCTTCTGTTTTCATTTCTCAGCTGTGCTCCAGGCCAGAGGCCAAAGGGAACCCCCGCAGCTCCTGGCAGAAACCTGGCCAAAGCACTGCAGATGGGGTTCCCCATACCCCGTAAAATAAAAGGGCTGGGAGTAAGAAAAGCAAAGACCTAAATCCCCTGCAGGCTTTAGCTAACACTGCAAGCAAGCTGGTCAAGCACTTTGCTGGCAGCCCCCAGATCCAAAAAGCTCTCTTCTTTTTAAGCAGTGCTCAAGGCAGAATGGAAACTCAAGCTCCTCTCTTCTAGTGGAACACTCACATATTCAAACCACTTTCCTGCACCAGAGCAGAACAGGTGGGAAGAATCAGCTGAAACGCGTCTGATTTTTGATGAGATAGTTTGAATGTTCTTTAGAAGTCTGCTACGTAGTTCTAGATTTGCATTTTTGACTTTGTGAAAAGCAAAACAAAACTGGAAACACATAGCTTTGGCTAAAGTCTCTTTTTTTTCTGCCCAAAATAAGGGAGGTTAGCATCTTTTCTATACTCTCCAGGTTGTCTTCAGAGAGCTGACACTGAATATTTCTTGAGCTGGTCTACAATTCAGCACTGAACTTATTGCAAATCTGTTTTTTAAGCCTCTGCAAGCAATGCTTAGTTTCTCTTTGAAATCATTTCTCAGTCTTTATCAGGCTGACTGATCACTGAGAAGCTGTGTACTTTGAACCTCTCTACATGTTATAAAGACAGAAAATAATGCTACTTCATAGCCCAATCTAGCTTTAATTAACAGCTTTTTTTCCCTGATCCTGCCCTTATAAGCAGAAAAAAGTGGAATCTGGGGAAATTGTTACAAAACTGGTTAAGCACAGGATATGACTAATCCTGCACTTCACAGCTGGAGGTTGAACTGAGCCTCATTAAACCCAATGTTCTTGCTCACCCAGAACAGAAACAAATGGGGCATGGAAGATCTCTGTGTAAGTCTCCCTCACACTCACACTATTCCACAGCAATACAAAATCTCCATATTTTGGAGAGCGCAACAGAGAATGTCTCATAAGAACGTGGTTCTGTATGAGCTATACCCCAAAAAGAGTGGAATTCTGTACAAAGTCCTTATTTACTTGAAACGAGTATTTGGATGAGGATCCAAATGTGCATCTTCTTTCTGATTAATTAAAATTAGTATGCAGCTAAACATTGACACAGTGCATTAGAACAGGAATACAGCAGCTCAGGGCATGTCATCTTCAGCATTCTGAATTTAAATGGAGACTAAATGCATTGGAAAGCTTTCGTGTCCGACTTGCTCTCCATTACAAAAAAATCCTATTTCCCTCGTGATACCTCAAATTAAAGCAATTATCCTTATCCCTCTCACACACAAACACCAGGTAGGCATCAGGGAAATAAAGACAGGTTTGTAATTTTGCTCCGCTGTGGTGAGCACACACAGTACTCCCAGCACACGTAACAGAGCCTCACAACAAACCTGTGAAGCTGAGGTTCAAGGAGAGGCCCCGGTGTGAGGACCTGAACCCAGCCCTGAGAAAAGTGCACAAGCAGGAACTGTTAACAGCAGGCTTGGCACACAACAGGGTGATCATAAAACAAGAGAAGAAATTGCAGCCTGATTCTCCTGTAGCCACCAGCCAGCACACTGTGTGCAATTCCTTCCTCTCCTCCATCCTCCATTCTTCAGGAAGGGACCAAACTCCACTGAAGTGCGTTTACATCCTTATCCTGTGTGGTATTGTTGACCCCTAAGCTCCCTGAAATCCCGGGGTCCATTTTCTCCTCCTCATTTTCACAACAATACGCCAGAAATTGCTTGCTGGGTGTACGCCTGTGCCAGGAGCAGAGAAGTCAGGCTAAGCTTACAGCTTCTTAAAGGGAAGGCCAAGCACAATTTTCAGGATTTTGTTTTGGTGTACAAAGGGTCTCCCAGGGATACTCTCAATCCCCATCAGCAGGCAGGTAGGCAGACGCTGAGGTGCTGGAAATACTCAAGTCTACGTGGTGATTTAATTAAGTACTTAAATGTTCCTGATAACTCCCCAGGGTTGTCCCCTCCCTGGAGAAGAATTCTTCCTATTTCTGCTCAGCACAAGGGCTCCTGGCATTCCTCCTCAAAGAAACATCAAGATCTCATTGTTAACCGTCTGGCCCCTCATTGCTGCCCTGAGTATCCGCTCCCTCCAAGCTGGGTTTTCTGAAGCCAAGGTGTGCAACGTGCCCTGGGCATCTCTCAATAGGAAAGTGCTTCCAGCATACCCACCCTGAAGGGAAAATATGGACTGAGATCAAGAGAGACACACCAAACTCACAAATGCACAGGACTTCATTGCAAGAAGTGAGAAGAGTGGATGAGCCCATGAAGCCTATACATCTTGCAATTTCAACTGTAAGTGCTTAATTCTTATCGTGGTACAAAATGATCTGAAAATGTAAAATAATGTGAACGATGGCCAAAAGTTCATCACTGTTATTATCTCTAACACGCATGCATTAGTTACAAAACTGCCCAGAACTGACCTTTGGAGCTCCCAAAGCTGTTAAATATAGGTTTCTCCAATCTTGAGGGAAAAGCATGTAATTACCAATTCATTTTTAGTTTAAGGGGCAGCGTGAGGTGGCTTAAGGGGTTTATTTTCGACTCGGACACTTTCAGCTCAGCAACAAAAAGCAAATATGATCTCTCATCACAGGGGTTGTATCTCAGTAATATGGAAGGTCCCCCCGTCTCCCTGATCAAAGGCTGCAACAGAAAGTTCAGCTCTCCAGTATGTTTCCCTCAAAGACACAGAGGAAAAACAGGACTTCTCACACACACTGTGGAACAGATTAAATCCCTGCACACAGCACAATGCAGTGTGCCTCTTTCCCTGGAGAATTTCAGACAATAAAAGGGATGCCTGAGAAGCTCTCCACAGCCAACACCCAACGTTCCTGAGAGCTTACGCCCTTGTTCTTTACACCTCAACTAAAACTTGAGAAAATAAAGTTGTCAGTTAAGCCTACACACAAGAAACATACTTGGATTGCTCTTCTCCTAGAAAAGGAAGCTGGAAACTAGCCAGGGATTGCCACCACACCTTGCCACGTCAAAATGCTAGCCACAGTGAGGTTGCCACAGAGGCTCCTTGGGAGCCCAGCACGAGCAGCTCCTTTTACCTCATCCTGTGTTTGCAGGACAGAAACCACCCCCACTTGGAAGAAAGGCTGGCACCACCAGCTCCAGGACACTGTGAAGTCCTTGCTACTGGGGTTATGCCACAGACATCCACCTTCTCAGTAGTGGCATTTGGTACAACATCTCTCCAAACAGTAGAAACCAGGCAACAAGATCTGTGTGCTGTCAGAACTGCTGCCAGGAGTTTTGCCAGCACAGCGGTGCCATTCACAAGTGTCACTTTCTAGATAACGCAGCCATGTCACCAAAACAACATAGCGTAAATCTGAGTCCAAGACAGTATCACACTGAAGTCATTTCTCCACAGAGAAAGGAGGATGGGAAGAACAGTGATTACTGATGAGTAAGCAATTTGAGAAGTTCATTCCCCAACTGGAAATACACATCATCTTCCCTAGAAAGCAAAAAAAGTGAAAACCAAAAAATCCATATATGGCTATCATAAATAGCATTCACTTCTCCATTTACTTTCCTCCTACGGCAAAGTGCAGCTCATGAGAGATGGCACTTCCTTACCACACAAGAGAAGGAACAGCCTTCTCCATTAATCTCTTTCAGTGAGTCACCAGAAGAGTAGAGTGAATCACAGCATGCTTGGGTGCTGGTAACATGCACCATGCAAGGCAGCAACTCCAGCACATGTTGGGAAGCTCTCAAGAGCTCTCACCAAGCTCTTGCTCGCGGCACCAAGCTTGCCAAAAATTCAAGAAGCATGTGGACAACTCTCAGTCATACAGTCTGATTTTGGGTGGTCCTGTGTGGAGCCAGGAGTTGGACTCGAGGATCCTCACAGGTCCCTTCCAATTCAGGATATTCTAGGATTCTACGACCCTTGCACCTGAAGACAATCATCACATCTCAGCATAGTTTCACCTGCCAGACACCAAAGAAGACAAAGCAACAAATCTCACTCAGGATGCATCAGCTAGCAGAGGTGCGCTGTCTCACAAGTCACTGTAATATAAATCCTCCCATCAAGCTCACAATATCATTTGCAGCAGCAGGCTTCTCAGGTTTCTCTAGATGAAGCACTATTTTAACTCTATGTTTAGCATTTGGAAAGTAGCCAGGAAGACTTCCATAACCACCACTGATTTGTTAATCCCTTAATGCACAGGCACTGTTTGTTACTTAGGATGTCAGGTTTCATCACTCCTCAGCACAGCGGTGATAGAACTTCTTGACATCAGACTGCAAATATTATTGCAATGTCAATACTCCCAGGGAGGAAGCCAGGCTGAGTTAAAATGTGACTCTGGTGTTGACAAGCCAGTTTGGCATTGCCGGGTTCAAACTGCCAGGATCACCTGGCAACTTCAAAAACAAGAGAACTGCTGCCAAGATCCTTTTTTGAGTCCTTTGAGTCTTAGCCCAAGATCCGCATGGTAACAGATAAACACCTTCCAATGAGATGAAGCAAGAAAGTGTGGTTAAGTGGATTACACTTCTCCAGGAAAGTGCTGGGAATGATGTGTACACATGCATGCGAGTGTGCGCATAGACAAGTTTTCCTTGCTTTTCTCTCTCTTTTTGTTCATAGTCCGTGGACTCTGATAGAAAATGAAACATCAAGGCAGAAGGGCTGAGCCACCCGTTAATTACTGACTGCTTTTTTTTTTTTGACCTCAGAAGGTAGACCCAACAGAATGCCGTGCTCGGCCACAGCAGGATGAAGCCAGGCCAAGGGCACATTGAGCAGAGCCCATCCCCAAATCCATGTGTCCCTGGCAGCTGCACACACGCAGCCCATCTGCTTATCGATATCTCCAATGGAATCATCTCGAGGCTTCAGCCACCACCCGCCAGCACAGGGGTTGGGATAAAGACAGAGGGAGTTAAAATTAAATTAGCAATTGATTAATACTTGAAGCCACTCTGTAGCTGTTGTTGAGCGTCCTTTGGGTGCTTTAACCCTTCGGTGCTCCGCGTTCCATGCATCACAGGGTGGCAATATCAATAAGGAAACCTGACACTTGGGGCAATTTGTTAAAAGCTCAGAGTCTGGTCAAAATGTGGATTTCAATCAAATTATGACTTACCAGAATTATTTCATTGACATTTCAATAAGCACAAAGCCTTCTTTTCTACTGTATTGTTTAACAGGAATATTTTGGAAATAGAACAAAATAAAGATATCAGAGCAGTCTGTTTTTCAGACTCAGTGAAACACAAAGGAAAAAGAAAGGAAAACTATTCTGAAACAGCACTTGAAGTAAGAAGCAAAGTTTATGGAAAAAACGTTTAACGTGCCAGGGGGGTAGAACAGTGCAACACTGAAAAGATGCAGAGAACAGGAAAAAAAGGGGGAAGTCTTCTGACGGTTTAAATAGACAGCTCTTCACTGATTTCAGCAGGGCTGCCCCTCGTTACACAGAGTGCTGTGTTGTAGGGGATCCAGGGGATGTATCAAACAGAAGGATTGTTTTCTTCCCACTGCTTGACATTCCTATATATAGGTAAGTAAGCACAAGAAATGATCAAAAGCCCAGCGGCACATGGAGTAGACTTTGAAGGACGGATGCAAGCAAAAAGTGCCAGTTTTGAAGATGTCTGCTCTGCTTTCAGTGAGATCACAAATAAAAGCAGGGAGCCAGCACTGCACAGAACTACTCCCAAGGCTGTTCTTTTACTACAGCCTTCTCATTCAACAAGATAAAAGCAAATGTAAATGGGCAAGCAAGGCAAAATCCCGCAGCAAGGACACTGGCGACGCCAGAGCCTCATACTGCATGGAGGTGTCCACGTGCAAGCACAGTGCGTGTACTGCTGCTGCTGCTGCCAGCAGAGCCCCCCTTGCCCACCCTTTGTGCACATCCAGCTGTACTCCTCCTCAGCACACACAGGGACACTAACAGAGAATTTACTTTTTTTTTCCCTCTATAGCCAATTTTGAGGTAGCATTACTGCAGAAGGTGGAGAGCAACAGAGGACCAAGTTCCATTATCAGGGAATTCATAGCATTATGCTCTTCACCTTGTAAGAAATCCCTACTGAATTCAGGTGGGCAGACAATTACACAGAAACCGGAGAACAGAGCTTGAGGCCACATTAATACCTATTAGCAAATAAATAACCTACCTGAGAGAGAAGCTTGTTGTCATCCTCCAGCAGTTTCACTTTTGTTTCAAGTTGTCTGATGTAGTTGGAAGATGAATCTTTAGGAAAAAAGAAGAGATATATTTCAGTTTCTTGTGTTACAGGTAAGTGCTGTCACACGGCAAGGTATTTCTTTCCCCTGTGGAACACAGGTTTGGGAAAGAACTACTGACTACAAGCATGATGGGTAAGGAGGGGACTCCACCAAAAGGTTTTTTTCCACTCAGGAGCTGAGCTTCAGTAACAGCGATTCCTTCTGTGAATCCATCGGTGCCACCAGTCAGGGGGAAGGGTAAAAAGGAAGGACAGTGAGGCTGAAAGATGGAGTCTCATATTTTTTCTCAAATAACTTCTGAGCTTTGAAAGATGCGCTCGTTCATCTAAAATGCACCAAAATACTCAAGGACAGAACAAGGTGCCACTTCTGAGGTTCAAACAAACCAAACCCTTAAACACACACTTTTTTCTTTCAAAACCAACTGAAAAAATTCACAGAAGTAAGATCTGTGCCAGAGTTCCCAGCACAGTAACAGGGCGTGAGGCACACAGCCAGGCTCCAAGCCGAAGCATACACAGCCCGAAGCATACAGCACAAACACCTACCCATGGAGACCTCTTTTTTTTCTAGTGGAACTATATGACAGAAGCAGGAAAGCAAGGTACAGCACAACCCCACGTAGTACGGCAATTTTCACCCTGAAGGAATTGAATGGCCAGTTTACCCTGACAGTAAGACAGCAGCATCAGTGAGGGTGACCTGGAGCAGAAATAACCTTCCAAACGTCTTTGCAGGGAGCTTACTGCTATCCAAAACGTCTGCTTTTTGTTCTGAAATATGCTTTGAACCACTACACCTGCTAATTTTACAGGGAAGGAATTAAAAGAAGCCAGGAGGAGCCTTTTAGCCGTTTTCTTTAGATCTTAACAGTTTGCACCAGTTCCCTCCATGCACCTGTATGTCTGTAACGCTTCTCCTCCACTCATAATTTTGGGAGCGGAGGCTGTGAATTGTTACAGCAGGAGAACAAGGAGGAGGGAGTTTTGCAGCTTTAGCATATGAAAAAGAAACCCGAACAATCTCTGCATTGCTAAAAGGTCCCTGTGAAATGGAATTATGCTTTCCCTCGTTTCATTTATTATGGAATGACTGCAAAAGCCACTATTCAGCCAAAGGACCTCACGCTGAGCATGAATCAGAGAGGAACAGAGCGTTACACAGCACAGGGCTGCTGCCGGCTCCATTCCGGACCAGCTCAACACGGTCAGCAGGCACCCTCAGCTACATCCCTGCACACAGAAACACGTGCACATGCACATGTGTAAGGGTTAGGCTCGCGCTGTGCCAAGAGGCTTATCTTCCTCTGTGCCAGCACCTGCCAAAGGCACTCAGCGCAAGCCTGAATGCACTTTCTTGGCCACTCTTCAGGCAGTTTTGCAGAAGAGCTAGCAGGCAAGCTACCAGTAAGCACTGAGAGCGCTTTGACCAGTCGAGAGAAAAACTGGAATATGCTTGGAGAAGTCCTACCATAGACAAGAGCCAAACCACACATAAAGGAACAGTGGGACCCATCGGAGTAAAGCGCCCAACTCCAGCACACGCGATCTCAGAGGAAACATGTTCACGGCTTTGTTTTGATAATGCTTTGTACAAAAGCAGGAAATCCAAATAAATCCTCATAAAAAAAAAGCATAAGACAGCACCACAGGGAGCTGTGTAAGTTCAGTGAATGGTTTAAGCGGCCAAAAGGCTCACAACAGCATCGCCTTCAGCCATAGAGATGGCAAACTGTCTGCCCAGCAAAAGCTCAACCACAAGCAGGGTCCACAGATCCCAGGAAAAGAGGTCAAACAAAGCAGGTCGTGCGATCGATCCACAGCGCCTTCCCAGCTGAGGTCTCATGCAAACAGTGCCATGAGTTTAGTCATGCATACAGAAATGCAGAATAAAATGCTGCAGAAGATCTCTGCTTTAGTCAGCAAGATTTCAGCACTAGCTTCAAGAGCTTGCTGAATTAGTAATGACCCCATCCTCCATTAGGGTGATGAGGAATTTGAAATCCTTAAGGACTTCACGGAGCAGTTTCACCTCTTCTGTACCCGCTGTTCAGCCCAGTAATGCCCATTTGACTAAGCAATGCCCAGAACAGCCTCAAGCTTCATCAAAAGATGTGCTGAGACCCCACCTCTTCCATTTGTGTGCTGGATACAAAGCCTCCATCTGCACATCCAGCCAGATAAGCTGTCCTGTGCTGTGCTCCAGCTTCACCAAGAAGCACGTGCAGCAAAAGTGAGCACCCTTATGCAGTGAATGGAGTGATCTCAATGCATCGGCTCCTGACACTCATCTGAGAGTATCGGCGCATCCAGCTCCAAGGAAGGATTCAAAGCAGCGTCAAAGGACTGACTACACATCTTCCAGGGTCTCAGAGACATGGACCGAGCATAGTCCATGAGTGCATACCTTGCACACACAGCAACACTTGCATAAGCAAGTGCAAAAATGTTGGATAGTGCTACAGATCTGTACGTATTGCAGGTCACACACACAGACTCCAGAACAATCAGTCTGTACTGAGCCTTTTTCCTGCTTGCAATTCAAGTTCACAAGCAGCAGAGCCCCCACCACTCCTTTGGCAATCTCTTATCACTGCTTCACGTTTTGATTGTGCCACATATGGAACTCTACGCCACGTTTTGTGTAAACAGCAATAACAACAGCTTACAGGAACTTACTTCTGAGCCCTCCTCCCCATCCCATACCCTCAAAAGGCAGAGAAGCTGGAGGAGGTTGTTACTGACATCCCTACCCTCCAGCACAGGGGTACATGGCTCAAAGTAAAGGCTCACACCCTGAGCCTCACTAGCAATGCTCTTCGTGTGGTGGCTTTAGCACTGCTAACATCTATACAGAGTTAATGTTAAATGGTTGAATAGTGACACAGAAGCTGCTGTGTTTAGGTCTCGAGAGCTACAAGGAGTGACCAAAAGATTGGCCATAGCTGCCTAAGAAAAGGAAACAGGAAAAAAAATTCTCACTTTTTTCAAATCCTTTGCAGCGAAAAAGGTATTCCTTGACATGCTGGGGAGGCAACCTCACCTTTAGCCTTTAAAGCCTTCTCTGAGACTTGCTAGAATTCCTCATGCAACACTGTTTAATCCCAAACCGTGTCTGATCTCAGTTAGAAAAGCACATCACAGCAATAGAAAATTTAAGTAGGAAAAAAAAAAAAAAGTCAACTTAGCCTTTTTGTCAGCAGAAGATGCTCCATTTCAGGCAAAGGCTGAGAAACAGTGCTCAGAACCACCACCATCCTCACTGTACCCTCGGAGATGGATAGTCTCCATCTTCTGGGCCAGCTTGTGCTGAGGTGAGCACCAGACGAGCCACTTACATCTTGATCTCAGGTTTAAAGAATCCCATGACAGCAGGCAGTAACACTCCAGGCAGAGACTCTCCCACGTGAGATCAAGAAACACATTCCCAGCATTTTTCTGCTTCTGACCTTCCTCTTATCAGTGAGTTCCCCTCATTGCCTGCCTCCCTCGCAGCCGTGGGGTGAGGATGGCCCCACTGACCCACCCAAGAGAGGCAGCAGAGCTGGAATGTTGGCAGCTTGAACCCCCTCGTTCCCATCATTAGGAATGATTAGGAAAATGAATGGTCTCTGCACCTTATCAAAGCCTGCTGTCAGCCCCGAGGAATGCTGGACCTTCAGCACAAGAGCTTTCTCCCTGGCAGCATGAGCCAGACCCCCTGGCATATGCAACTGTGCCATCACCTCACAGAACAACATGGCACCCACTTTGAGCCCACCCACACCTGCTGGTGCATTGTTAGAGGCCTACTGTGTCCTACCCCATATGGCAGGGTAGGACACAGCTCTGTGAATGCATAGCACAATGAAGAAGTACATTATCAAGGATGAAAGCCAAGGACACATGAGAAGAACTTCTCAGGAGTGTGCCTGGTCAGCTAGGATGGGATGACAGGGATGACAGCAGGACCAAAATGCTCCTCTTCTCACACTCCTCAAGGTCATGGGCTGCAGCTATACGAGCAACATTTGCCTTACTTCATAGAATCATTGAATCGCTAAGGTTGGAAGAGACCCACAGGATCATCCAATCTAACCATTGGATCATCCAGTCCAACCATTGACTGGATGTCAACGTTGTCCAACCAGTTGATCAGATGGCACCAGACAAAATTTCCCCTCAAAACCTTGCGCCTCCCATCCACGACCCTTGCACACATCAGACTGGCCACCACTCCTGGAGCATCCCTTGGCAGCAGAAGGAGGCCAGGGCTGGCCCCAGCACAGCACCTCTGCAGGCAGCCAGTGAGCAACACTGACAGAACTCATACCAAGAGTGCCATAATTAGCCATTGCTCACTAACACAACATAAATGCTTCAAGCTAAACTGTTCCCAGAGCTGTAAAAACTGAAGTCCTGTTTCTTTATAGAGCCTTTGAAGAACTAATTGGACGTAGCTCCTCACATTATCTCCGTGAGAGGTAAAGGAGTTGCATTCCAGCCCATGAAGGAGCATTACTGTTATTATCCACTACCCTCAAGATTTACCGTCTTAAAAAACACACTCCATCTGGAATCAACTGTGATGTAATCTAGCTGAATAACTTCTCTCCACGTAGACAAACCACTTAATACTCATTACAGCTAAATTGAGGCGAGACAAATCGCTCTACCTTGTTTTAACTAAATGCCCTTTGATGGGCAGGAACTGCCTGGCTCCTGAAGCTTCTTTAAAACAGAAATTAGAAACTGTTTCAACAATCAAAACAATCTCTCAGCCTGCAGAGCACAGAGCAGCATCATTTTAAAGAACAGTCAGAAACACTGGAGCCTTTCTGATCCTCATTTGAGATTTCAGAGGAAACTGTCTGAGGGGTAAGTAAGATGAATTATGCATTTATTTTGACAGTAACAAATGTTTTTATTTCCACTTATGTTATTTCTCAAAACCACGAGCACGCAGAGCAGAGGCTTGCATTGTAGCAACGTGGTTGGGATCAAGCCACATTTATTTAAGCCCTTATACCAAAGCTTTCCTTACTTTGGCACTTGAATAGATGTAAGAAATGCAATGACTTTACTTAGCGCAGTTCATAAGAGAGATGCAAGGAAGAGTTAACATTGCACTCCTTGGAACGAGGATGCTCCACAGCCCCCCCCGGCTGCCTCAGTCACACCTGCACCTTGCCTGGGCAAAGCGAAATGGCCTCCCGCTGTGATTCCTCCCCAGGAGATACATTTACAAGTAGGATTTACAAAAGCAAAGCACACCTCTATTTGCTTTGTCACTATCCTGCCAATAAGACCCTTCCACCCCTCACCAAAAGCAGCGACCCTAAGGGGATTCTCCCAAACTCGAGGAAGAAAGACACACAAGAAGGAGAGATGTCCTGCCAGTCTTATATCTTGCCACCAGCTGCCTCATTCTCCCTGGGACGTTGAGTGTTCCTTCTTCCTTCCATTAAAGATCATCTCATAGAAAGATCTTCATCTGTGCTCAATAAAACATTTCACTGTCAGCAGTTCTGTTACCACACCCCTACTCTTCAGCACAATATTTCAGATTCTTATAGCCCTGCTGGTTTTGTTTTTTGACACACACAAACAGGCTGAAAAATGGGCCAGCGGTTACATCTCGTAAAGAAGGTGATTTATTAAGGCAATGGGGCTCTCTCAGACCAGCTGGGAAGCAGATGAAACTCGCATCTTTTTTATACCTTGTCACTATAGAAAACTTCTAGAGGTGGACAAAATCATAACCCCTGATTTTTCCTAGGCAGCCCCCATCTCTCTGCTCTTACCATCAACACCCACTGACAGAACCGCACAATCAAGTAGGTTGGAAAAGAACATCCAATGCAACCCATGGTGACACCTGTCTGAGTAAGACTGGTAGGATCTGACCTCATATAGTTAAAGTACAGGTGACATCTCAAGTACTGCGTAGGTATCAAAACGCTATTTGAGACAATAGAAGAGCGCACCGTCAATCCCAAATAACGCAGAAATCCAGTCTCAGATTAACACATTTTTTTTAACCACCCCACACCAGTGGCAGTGTGCTGATGACAAGGCTGTGCTGCTAAGCACTGCTCAGGCAGGATGATGGGACATATGCCACTGGAGCTATTTAATTAACGTTTCCAAGCGAGTCTCTAGCTATGAGCTCTAAAGTTTTCCAAGACTCCATGCTCCCAATTCAGTTCCAGTTCATTAGGCCTGTCTGGGAGCTTAGCAGCCTACAGCCAGTCTGTACAAGTCTGATAAGGTCTCTTTGACTTTGGATTTCACCGTTCACTGCCGCGACTCTCAGCCATGACATCACCTCCCTGCACAGCAGAACATCTGCCCACTGCCACTGTCAACAGCAGCTGAAGAGCTCCCGATACCTTATCAGGATTTCATTAGGACGCAGCTGATAGGAAAGGAGGAGCGTGTGCCTGTATGTGCCTGGCATGGCAGAGCAGCCAGGAGAGAGCTGTCTTGTCTCTTCTGAAAGTGCCTACCCGTATCTCCTTTTTCACCTGTGTGACCTTTACGTTAGAATCTTCACAGGGGCCATCCTTCTATCACCTCAAAGCAACGCAGGAGCCACTGGAGAGCTCTTGCACCCCACTACTAACCCATGCAACCTGTACAACCTGCTTAGCGGGAAGGGGGAAATAAAGCAGCAAAGAGAGAGTCTTATCTTGCTATATGAATTACATCTCTATACAGGAGAACGGTAAAACATTTTGTTGTCTTTCTATAGGAAAAAAAAAATGGTGCAGTGATTCCCAAATTTCTCAGCAAAATCTTCTACCACTGCCTGCACAGCACAGCCCAGCTCAGCCACAACGATCAGACACTATTGTTTGCCCAGGCTTCCCAGAGAAACCTTTCTTTCTATCCTCCAGAGATTCTGAAGGCAAACAACCCAGCAGAAGATTTGTGCTTGCTTTACAAGTTGTGTTTTAATGCCTAATTGTGGACAATACTCTGAGAACAACCAGTGTGGGATGTGAGGTTCAGCCTCAGACTGAGCTTTCAAGCAAAAGTGGATGGACTAGAATTAGATGCAAACAGTGCTAGAAATATTCATGTCCAATACATGCACAGCCAGACAGCTCTGACTGGTGTACGTGTAACAGAGGGAAGCTGATTTACACGAGCTGCAGTGTGCTTGCCCTGTGCATAGAAAACCCTGCACTGTCAGAGGCAGCAGGTGCTCACTGGATCACTTCCAGGTGCTGCAGTACATGAGGTACCCACCACAGCCCTGCGACAATGGGTAGATTTCAGGTTTTGCTTGGCCTCTTTAAGATGCCATTTGCTGTCCAACCATGTGGATGGGCTCAACGGACTGCACGAATATGAACAGAACCATTTCAAAGAGAACAGAAGAACGTCCAAATTTTAGGCGGATCAGAATGATTCTCCCTTCCAGAGTGTGGCACCAGCACTGCTGTGTCAGTGCTTGCTGGCTGATAAGAAGGGAGACAACAAAAGATGCAGAAGCTGTAAGAACAGGGCAAGCAAGATCTGACTGACTACTGTAGGGGATGCTGTGCTCATGAAAACCTGCAAGTGAAAAACTGAAGAGAAGGCAACGTAAGCAGCACAAGCAGACTGGAGGATCTTCGACTGCCTCGTTCCTTAGTCAATACAGATTCAATCAAAAACGTTCACTTCCCATGGTCAGGGCAATACTGAAACAGTACAAGATCTGCTGCCACCAAATCCAGCAGAGTAAAGTCACAGCCTACTGACCAGTGCCAAAGCAGTGAATTAGGAGATCATCATAATCTTTCTTATCCTATACCTCTCTGCTATTGCTACAGATGGACTAGGGCTGATCTACCACAGTATGGCCCATGCGGGATCTTCCATGAGGGACTAATTTTAGATACTGAGAGCTAAATCCCCAACATTGGACAGACCCACGTATGGCTTCTCATTGGTACAACAGACATCACTGATGTACAGAAGGGAACAAACAAATCTTGCCATTGATATGACCAGATCATACGAGCTACTTGGGCTGGACTCTTCCTTGGGGCAAGAGAGAGGTGAATATAAAGTTGTGTCAACAGCACTCATTTGGGCTGCAAGGTCCCCACAGCTAATGGGATTCTGCAGCTTTAATGATTATGAAAAGGTTAAAATGACCTGCCAGGCACCCTGGGTTGTTTAAGCCTCTTTTCCTTCCTCGTGCTGCTTTAATCTTGGTAACTCAGTCACGTGACCCAGTTAAAAAAAGCCCCAAAGCCGATTAGTGGCTTCTACGACTCAAAACTACTGGCTATTAAGGACTCAAAACATTTGGGATGGTGTGAATGCTTTGGAAAGAGGAGTCCACTCCTTTTGAGTGGAGCTCAACAGATGCTGCAGCCTCCAGCAATCAACGAGATGAGATGACGAAAGGGAAGAATTCCTGACAGTAAGGGTACACACTGTACTGATCTCCACCTATGTCAGTCCAGTTGACTAATTCTTCCCTCCCACATCCAAAACACAATCTCACCCACCTCAGCTGGGCTACTGTCATAGTAGACCCTGTCCCTGTCCATACAACAGCAACTAAAGGCTGACCCACCATACAGCCAACCTACAATGTCCAAAGCCTCCACAGGACCTACAGTTTTGTGGCAGCACCCCTCAATTCCTCATGCATAGCAGACCTGTGGAAAAGCATGTCGGGGGCTCTTGCAATTTGTAACATGGACAAGAGTCCATGTCATGATCCAGTAAAGGCAGTACATGGGATTGCACTGCGATACAGAAGCAAGAACCCTGTATAGAAACTGAGAAAATAATCCTCCTTCTCAGTGCTGCTAAGGATCTTGAATACAGATGTGCGTCCACTTTTAGGCGTTGCGCTTCAGGAGTCAGGCAGACTAGTTAGAATGAATTCAGGAAAAAATAAGGAGGATCACAGCGTGGAAAGCATAATCTAGCAGGAGAGCCCAAAGGAACACAGTCTGGTTAGCCTGGAGAAGAAGCGACTGTACAAAGACACAGTAACGGATTCAAGCATGTAAAATGATCATCAAAAGAAGAAGCAAACAAATTGCTCTCTGTGTTCGCCCAAGGAGAACAAGCTCTCTAATAACAGGGATACAGAAGGGCTGGAAGAGATGGCCCTGAGTGGTTGAAACCGCCAGTGACAATGGTTTATGTAACTTGTTCATGAAAGCACCTGCTGGGAGCAGTGTAGGTACAGCTGGGTCTGCCCTGAAGCAAAGGGATGGGTTTGGTGACCCAACAGCGTTTCAGTTCTGTTCTCCGTGACTATCCTGAATGCACCACACATGAGAAAATCTATGGCTATTTCACTTAAATTCCAGAAAGCAAATACCATGATTATTTAAAGGCAAAAACAGATCACTAAGTCTTTGACTGGCACATGAGACCCAATAATCTGAAACCATCCAAGCATTTTCATTTTCCATCTCCTGCAGAAATTCTCACCTAACTGCACAGGGGCTGGCAAAGAAAGGTAAAAGAAGAGCAGGTAAGGGCTCACAGAGAACAAGTTCTGGCTTAGGACCCTGGGATACCAATGGGATACTGGCAATAAAAAGGTTCTATTGGAAACAGTTGGCT
>PPHD01015411.1:0-16116 GCA_002909625.1 Bambusicola thoracicus | reverse complement strand
TAGCTGTTATTGCAGTGTTATTCCAGCCTAAGGTTTTAATGTGGGACTGAGAATGTGACCATTCTATTCAGTTGACAAGTGAGAGAAATGCTTTTCTTGCTGTGACTAAACTGTACATTTGCTAACAAATCATGTAATTTCATGTTTTTGCTAGCTCACGTTTTTTTATTAATAGGAGTATGCCAAAATTACTGCACTGATAAACACAACTCTCTTTACACTTTTGTATTTTAATTAAAACACAAAAAAAGGCTAGTTAGTGGACAAATTACGTTTCAAGTAGTTTAAATATAGAAGAGTATTCTGCCCTTTGACCCGTACAAATAAACTTTAAACTTACTGGACTGTCAGACTGCAGCCACCTGCTCTCTGCTCTCTGAGAAGAGCCTGTTCTTATGGGTAAGGCAGCGGGATCTGAACCAGAACGTGGGAAACCAGGATTGCCAAAATACTGTGTGGTCCTTAAAATGCAAGCTATTTCTATGACATGCTTTAGATAAAAGGGATATTGTTGCTTGCTTCAAATTGTAGGTACCAAGCCATTTAAAATAAAATTCAGCAAGTGGGGAAACTAGTGACTTTTCTCATCTTGAAGGAAGTCTTGGTGGAAATGTTCTATTTGAGCTGACCAAAGAGTAGATGTTTCTCGGGCAAGACTTAGAGTGAACTCAGAGGGTCCTAAACTTCTTCAGCTGCATACTGGAAACTGATGGAACTTCCTTTTGTCTTAACCTTAACATCTTTATTTGTCTACTAACTCTTCTTTCTGAATTGGTTAGACCTATGAAGGCATGTTTACAGTACTCACAGGCTGTTGGTAGCACAGTGTTGGTGGTGTGGAAGAAGCCATGACACTTGTATTTCTTTCCACTGATTTGTCTTTTGGGGGAGCTGTGTGCAGCAGGAGAAAGAGAATTAAAAGGCAGAATGAGTAAGGAATTAACGGTTAGCTTAAAAACAAGAACAACAAAAAAGAGCAAACAGTGTTAGGTAATAGTAACAGATATACAGCCAGTGGCTGTGGTTTGAAGAAGCGCAATGTATTGATAAGGTGGATGTCTGAATTAGACAAAAGCTACGGCCTCCAAGAGCCTTATTGGGCACTGACGTGAATTTGAGTGAAACTGTCACCTCTCCTCAGGCTGAATCTTGAATACCTCCCATCCTTCTGGTTGTGAACCAAATAAATGTCAAAGTGAAGGTCTTTGAAATTGTATTTAGAGAGTATTCTAAATTGCATGATAAACAGTAGACCTGTTCTGTCAGTTTGGGATCATTTTCTGCTAGTGTGTTTTCTTGCTTTCATTCTAGTTTTTGATGATGGTGATGAAAGGACCTTGAGACGAACTTCATTATGCTTGAAGGGAGAAAGGCACTTTGCAGAAAGTGAGGTAAGATGGACATACATTGAAAGCTGGGTAGTAGAGTGTTATTTTTTTTTCATATAAGAAACAGCAAATTAATTTTGTTCCCTCTCTGTTCACGCAGACACTCGATCAGCTGCCACTAACCAACCCAGAGCACTTTGGAACTCCAGTTATTGGGAAGAAATCTAATAGAGGAAGGAGATCTTCTCTTCCTGTGTGAGTTTTGTTAGCGCTCTGTTCCTTTCCTTTAGCGTCCTATGCTAACATTGTAGCCCAATTAAAGCTGTAACAGTCTGAGTGGTTTATCATGTGAGCTGCATACACAGATTATGAACTGAGAAATTCAGTTTGTGCAGACGTGTTCATATTTTAGCAGTAGCATGAAATTGGTTTTTTACTGTTGCTGTTTTTGTCCCTTGCAGTAGCCTTAAGAATGTTCATACTCCTGTCACTTAATATGAACTCATGTCAGGAAATGTAGGATTTTTAAGCTTCTTTACAGAGTAGGAAAAAAGGTGCTTTTAAACTTTAAGGGTGGAGATTTTTTCCCTTTGTTTCACGTCCACAGACGATCAAATGCTGATTCACATCTCCAGTTCCAACATGATGCTGTGGTAAAATGCTACTGCTTGGAAAGACTTTCTGTAGGAGTCCTTTAAGTCAGTGCATTTATTATTTAGGAGTATTTCCAGCAATTTCAGTTCTTAAAATTATAATTTTATTGCAGAAAAGCAAGAAAGATCTCTGTAAGGTATTTTTGCTTTCAAATATTAACCTCAAGTGCAAACTTTAAAATACTGTATGTTTTAATAATTCAGAACTGAAGATGAAAAGGAAGAAGAAAGTAGTGAAGAAGAGGATGAAGATAAAAGGCGTCTCAATGATGAACTGCTTGGCAAAGTTGTGAGCGTGACTTGTAATTCTGAGAAGGCAGACTGGTATCCAGCCTTGGTAAGTTGTTCAAAATATCAAAGTCTTTAATTTCACACTACTGCTTGTTTGCACTGTTCCTATAACAGTTCTCTTGGGTTGGGCAGTTTGCACACTTCTGCTGCAGAGTTGTGAATGCAGTCAGGCCAGCTGTGCTGCCCACAGTCTCTAAAAATTCAAGTATTCTACAGTGTCTGTGAACAGTAAGAGAACGATGAATATTTCTGTATAACTTTAATGGCTGTTAAGTCAGTCAAACCTGTCCATGAAATGATTGGTATGTCATGAATTTTTTTTTGCTGTTTAATGATTGCCTTTTTTCTTAGGCTTTGAGGTTCATGAAGCACTAGTTCCTATCATGGGTAGATCTACATGAAATGGCCAGTTCATCAAGCAGTAGACTGGCTACTATTTTCATTTGACTACATTGATTGATCCTGTTTATTACCCTTTCTAGCAATACATATTGACTATATTCAAGTGCCTTTGCTTGTACTGTAAAGGCAGATTCTCTGTAGGCTCAGAAAAGTTTTATAGATACACATCAAAAGTTTTTTTTCTTGAGTAGACTTTTCTAGTAGTGTTAGACAAGCTTAATATACAGCTTCTGTCACTAAAAAAAGATAGGATTGTTTCTTGGAGCATTGAACAGATGGACAGATTTTGTCCACAAAGTTTTGCAGATTCCATTTAATGTAGGGTGCACAGTGGACTCTGAGTGAGCCAGCTGTACCTCAGTTTAAAATGTAAAATGTGGTGTTGCTGTATGTCTTCAGATTGCTGTGTATTGCTTTATGATTTGAACTTTACATGGTTCCAGGTAGGGGGGATTACCTTTCTTAGTGGCTGTATACCTCTCTGTGAGCTGAGAAGCAGTAATGTCTTTTTGTCTCTCTGCCTCATCCGATTGGGGTGGTCCACCTTCCACTGAATTTTGGTAGGTCCAGGAGTTTATCTGCATTCGACGTGTTTTTGTCCACACGTATGCCCTGGAATAAACTGGAAGCTTGTTTGTGGTAATACAAATACTGCAAACGAATTTATATCACCTTTTTAGACTTCTGGAGATAATACTGCTGTGGAAGAATGCGCTGAAATCTGCACTGGTTTATATTACCTACGCCTCAAAGTGAAAAAAAAGCTACTTATCTCTTAGGCTGAATGCCTCAGATCAGAATTTGATATAAAATAAATAGGTCTGTAACTTTTTTTTCCTTTTGAATAGTTGCTGTAAGCAGCTCTTCTATGAACAGGAGAAAAAACTGAGTGCATGAATAGGACTCTACAGTGTCAGCTCTGTAGAGGAGTAGTTTGAGTTTACAAATGAAATAGTAAACTTTTCCAGCTTGTACATGACAAGTAGAGTAAATAGCTTGAGATAAACTGCTTCTTGAAGTTTGTTATTTTTGGCCCTGGTAATATCAATTGGAGCATGTTTGTTTTCTCCGAACTGAAAGTGATGCTGGAAGAAACAAGGAAGCAGCTATTTTCCTGCTGTCATTCCTTTCAAGATAGGCTGTTTCATTTTCTTTTCTGCTTAAAAAATGTTTTGTTTGAAACTTCAGGTTGTATCTCCCAGCTGTAATGATGACATCACGGTGAAAAAGGACCAGTGTTTAGTCCGATCCTTTGCAGATTCCAAATTGTAAGTAACAGTTTACCTTCATTAGGCTTTACTAATTTTTCGTTCTTTTCCAATATAAGATATTGCTTCTGGAGATGGTAACAGCTTTTTCCAAAAGGTTTCTTTGTGATGAAAAGTGCAAACAAATGGTTCTTCACACTTAAGAGGAAGGTTTGCAATATTGTACATTTTGAGTAACGTGCATAGTTGCTGCTTAATTCCAATTTAAGGGAGTTTATACATATATATATATACATACATAACCTTCATCATTCATAGTTCAATTCCAACCGATTTCTTCTTTGGGCTCCTTCTGCTTCCCCATTTACATTGTATTTGTACTAGATATTGGTACAGAATTCAGTGTCTTCGGAGAGGAAAAAGAAATCAGCAACTTAAAACAAACAAACAAGTAGATGTTAATTTCTGGTCATTCCCGTTCTGTGAAGTGTTTCAGGTTGAAGAAATATCATTAATGTCTTAACTATTCCAACTGTCATGTGTGTCTATTGCAGTAGTTTGAATACCAGATTGACCCTTTATCTTGTGTCCCCAGATGTCCATTGCTGTTTAGATAGAAATGTTTAAAGAGCGTTTAATCTACTTCTGATTTTTTTTAAGTGGATGTAAATTAACTGCTTAATTAAAATATTTATAGAATCTCCATCAAGAGTTCTGGAAAAAGAAAGAAAGGTCCTTTTAACCTTTTCTTTCCTGACCCCATGCCCCCTTGAAAAAACTAGGTGGGTGAGTGGATGGGGGAGAGAGAGATGTGTGTTACTTAAGGAAAACTATATTGAAAAGAACACCAAGTTTGCTTTTCAAGACTGTTTCTCCTTATTTGTCTTCTGCCTCGTGCACTTCTAGTGCATCTGTCTCAGCATACTATAACCAGAAACATCCTTGGTGAAGGCCACCTGGCACTCTTCTTCCTCACTTTCCTTCTAGGTGCACGAGCTGTGATTTTTAATAGCCGTGGTGTTGACTCAGGCATGAGTATTTGGTCACTGAAACACATTTCAGGTAGCAGAAGGCTGTATTCAATTTTGCTGCTTAATGTAGGCACATCATCAGCCTTCTGGATTAGTATGGCTCTTTGAATATTGTAGGTACAGTGTTGTTGTAAAAACATGCAGCCTTGCTCTGTTCTACTCTTTTTTTTTCCCCCATAGTATTATGGCTTTAACTTCAGAAAATGGCAGCCTTCAATTCCTGAGGTTTTACTCCAGCATTATAGTAACTCACTTGTAAGGCTTTCCTTGCAGGTTGGTTAGCATTTCTTTTGCAGTAATTCAGTAACTGAGTATTTTTTATAACTTTAGAACAGAGCAATTTCCATCTATTTTGCTATGAGGACGGTTTGTCAACAGTGTATCAGTGCAGGTGTGTGAGTTTGCCTTCGCTGTTGTTCTGTGCCAGTAGAAATGTGTTTTGAAAATAGAATGCTTGTTTCCTTTTAACTCACTGCTATTCTGGGTAGCAGCTATTGATGGGTGTCTTTTATATTTGTGTACTCTACTCTGTAGAGTACCTTAACTTTGCAAATGTGTGCAGGCTGAACGTTTGACATACAGAAACTTTACCCATTTTTCTTAATGATGAGGATTCTTTTGGTGTCTGAATTTCAGACACGAATATTGGGAACTTATTCTGGTTCTAAATCTGTACTGGGGCCCGCAGTAACAAATGCCTTACACATTTACTTGTTGGAAAGAAGCTTGAGAGTGAGTAATAAATACTAGAATTTTTAGAAGTCTCTATTTGTATGAGTCAAACACCTGCTTTACTGTGCTATAAAAATAACAGAATTTCCTTCTTTTTTTCAGTTACTCAGTAGCGAGGAAAGACATTAAAGAACTAGATGCTCTAAACTCACCAAAATCGGAGTCCTCCCCTAAAAAAGGTAAATCTGAGTGAATTCAGTGTGTTCTAAAAATCTAGTTTCATACAGTAGCAATATTAACTTTTCCCAATCAACAACTGCATTTTGGTTTGTAGTGAATGCTCCTGGCCATCTATTCTGCAAACGGCTTTAAATGTGATAAGTTAGAGAAGCTCTGGATACAACTGCCTTATTAATAACAGCAACTAACAGAAGTGTTGCTTATTTGGTTTTGTTTCCTTCTTTCATTCCACTCCAAATTTCTGCAGATTACAAAGGTGATTTTGAAGGTACAGTATTTGAAATGTCACTGAATAATGGCGTATAGAGTTACCTCTCCTAAAGCCACTGTTTTATGCTATAGTTGGAACACTTTCTGCCTTTAAAGAAAAGTACCCAGACGTGGAAGTGTAACCTTCAGTAGAATAACTTATGTCAATAGCCTGAGATTAATGTTTGATTGAAGAGTATAATTACAGAGGTTGATTTTCTGAATGGATGGATGATGTGACTACAGTATTCATGCTTTTCCTGAGCTTGTGAAAGGCCAGTTTCTCACCTTAATGTAAACAGTTCTGAAACTTCTAGTGCTGCTCATCCCAGTCAAAACACATCATTTTTAAAGGAGAGATGTTCAAACATTTACTTACAAATACACAAATGAGAAAAACCACCACCAAGAGTTCCTTTATTTTGAGTAAAGGTGTGGAGCAGCTTCACAAGTGAGGTTTTAACGCAATGCAAGTAGGACAGCTTGAGGTGGTTTTGAGTTAAGATTTCCCGTGTACTTTCTTCTTTAATTAATATTCAGAGTACAGGAACTCTACCAGCAGTTATTAGGTGCTGGTGCTTTTTCATCTCTAGCAATGCTGTGAGTGCTTCATTGCAGTACGTCCCTCTTTTGGGGAATCTGATTCCTCTTTACTGAAGGAGAAGAATCTGAGATAGCCCCATTGTACAAATGTGACTTCTCCCCATACCGTCACTCCCTTATTCATTCGAGTAGTTCCCTTCTGTTCCAGACATGAATGGAACAGAATCTCCTTAGGCAGCTTTCTTTAACAAAATATTGGTGAGTTTTTGTTGGTTTTTTTTGTGGGTTTTTTTTTTTTTTTTTACAATCTAAAGCTTAAGGCGTGAGGATCTTTTGAAAATAACAAAGAAAATCATGGTACCTTAGCTGTGATGGCTTGGGGCTTTTGTTTGTTTGTTTTTAGTTGGTTTTACTGCAGTATTTGCCACTTCCATACAGAAACAAAACAGCTTCGCAGTTGCACAGAAGCTGTGGTTAAGTAAAGGTCTTTGATACTGCGTAAACAAATAGATGTAAGGCTTAGTAATGTTCATGAGGACATGTGTCTAGGAAATGCCATAGAATCCTAAAATGGCCTGGGTTGAAAAGGCCCACAGTGCTCATCCAGTTCCAACCCCCTGCTATGTGCAGGGTCGCCAACCAGCAGCCCAGGCTGCCCAGAGCCACATCCAGCCTGGCCTTGAATGCCTGCAGGGATGGGGCATCCACAGCCTCCTTGGGCAACCTGTTCAGTGCGTCACCACCCTCTGGGTGAAAAATACAGAGGGATGTTCTCAAATTTAAGCTCCTTGAGTTTCTGATACTTGATTTGTAAAATCTGTCTTTAAATATATACTATGTAGACTGAGTGCACAAAGCTACTCCATCGCTTGCTATCACTTTTGGTTTAAGTTTGCTTTGTTAATTTACAAGAGTACAAAAAGGAAATTGAAAAATGCTTTCTGTTGATGAATACTTGGGATGAGGTATAAAGAGGGCCGTTTCTTCTGTAGGGTTTCAGGAAGCAAGCACGTTTTTCAGCACAAAGGTGGTTCCTCGGAACTGGAAGATGGACATAAGTGAAATTATGGAGTCCTCTAGCAGTGATGAAGAAGATGGAGCTGCTGCAGAAACCGATGAAGAGGAAATAAAAAGAGAAGAGAAGAATGAAGAAGTACTGGTAAGTCTGGGCAATGTCAGTTACTCTTCACAGATAATAGAATAACATGCGTGTCTAAAGGTATTCTGCTTCATAAAGTTCTGCTTTGTCTTAACTTCAGTGTGTTTTCAGAGCTGTGCATCCTCCCTTTGCTCCTAGGCAGAAAGAAAGAATTCAAGGCGGAAAAGAGAGGTGGAGAGAATCTGTGTGAAAGAGAAATGAATAAATGGATGCTGAGCCAAATAGTAGTGATACAGTATTGTATAAAGATAGCTTTGCACTCTTCTTTTGAGCTTCCTGTGTAGTTCATATAAGAAAGCAGCTTGTTTCTGAAACAAACAGTTTGATGAGAAGACAAATTAAACTACTGGTTTGATGAGAAGACAAACTACTGAAGCAAAATTGCAAGGCTGAGAAAGTAGGACCTAATGCACAGTGCCTGTTAGAGCTATTTGCTGCCTAAGACACGACTTACCTTTGTATGTGAGTCACAACATTAGTTTCTTTCTGGTCTCTAATAGTGCAGGTTAGGGGTGGTACCAAGTGGAGGGAGTTTAATACTCAGTTGAAATGGATGGCAAAATGTCAGCATTATTTTGAGTGATTTTCCACAAAGTGAGCCAATTTCTTGTCACCAGAAGTGTATTTCTCATTGTTCCTTGTCTACCTGCTACCTGTTTCGAATGTTGGTGCTAAATGAGTGAGTGATAAAGTTGGAGGAGGGGATTGGTGGTGGGGTTTGTTTGTTTTTCCTTTGTTTCTCGCCATTTTCACGATAAGCCTGGCGACGTTTGGTTCTTTATATAGCAAAATAAAGTGAAGTTTGTCTCCCGAGGAAGGTCAAATATCGTTTCCCTTTCACTTCCCCTGTAGCGTGTGGTTTTGTCACACCGAAAACAGAATGGCTGTTCATACTTGGAGGCTGCCTACGGTGTTGCCACAGCAACACTCTGTTGGCGTGGAGTGAGCATGCTCCAAAAGAGAGGAAGATTTAGCAGAGGCTTGGCAGCCTGCCAGGGGAGGCTTGCCAGATGCTTTGAAATGGGCTGTCTCTTTCTTTGCCTTTCATGTAATGTCTGATTTTTTTTATTATTATTTTTTTTATTTTTTTTATGTGGAAGAGAATGTAAGTAATGCTGTATAACTGCGGATGCCGTGCGGTGAGAGAGAAAGGAAACAAATATTTGGAAGTCAGGCTGAAATATGTCCAGGCACTGGGCACGTTAGGCAGAAAGGAAATAAAACCATTTAACATTTGAAAGAATGCAGCTCATAGGTAAGGACTCCGTGTTTTCATCTGTAATGTTAGCGTGCTTGTTGAGAATGTGGATTGCAGGTAGATGTGTAGATTGCTGATCTGTGCGGTGTCTGGTGGGAGCATGCAGCCAGGCTGGAGCTTTCCACGTAAAAAAGGACAATAAGAAGCTATTTTTAGGTGTTAATTTTATGGCTTAATTACTGTTCCGGAAAACGGAGTGGATGTCTATATGAAAATAATGGTCTGATTAGATAAACGTAAGGCCAAATGCGCGTGGAATATAAAATCCTTTGGGGTTTTTCCTCTGTTTGCAGTGAAAAGGACTGAATAGGCCACATTTTGCAGGGTGTGAACTGTTGCAGTCTGTATTAGTCTGTTTGCATTAACGTTGTCTGAATTAGCTGAATATCAGCACTAAAAATTAAGGATTGATCTACTGCTTTTCTTGCATCCCTTTGGAATGGCATTTTTCATGGCTTTTGCAGAAAAGTGCAGTGTGGTTTAAACAAAGAAGGGGGAGGGAGAGCTTGGTGGTTTAAAAAAAAAAAAAAAAAGGAAGGAAGGAGGGAAAAAAAAGGCATTCCTATAAAAGAAATAGGGCTGTTTTTAAGGAATAATCCAAATGTAAAGAAGTGAAAGGAAAGATTACAGACGAGCAGATGTGTTGGTATGAAAAGCTGTGGAATCCATGAATTCCAGGTGACAAGTAGAGATATAAAAATAAGGTGAGCATCTTCATGCTGGAGCTGTGTAGCAGAGGAAAGATAGTGATCTTTTTTGATTCTCAGAGCAGAATTGTCATTTTAGCCCATTAAATCCAATTCCTGATTCAACTGTCAGAATATATGACTTGTTTTAATCGTGGGCCGAGCCAGTGGCTGCAGTGAGAGCATTTAAAGAATTTGTCATGATTTCTTTTTTTTTCCCTGAAAGGGCAGTAATAGCAGTTGCAGAGAGAGCTGATGAGTGAATGATGCTGCCTTGCCGTTATATCACTTGATTTTGCATTTATATTTTGTAGAGTTTCTCATTGAATAATCAAGGTCAGAATAGCTTCTGCCCGTCCTCTGCCAGAATACCTTCATTTTGGGACTGCATGTTGTTATACTGCTGGAAATGGGACAGGGGTTTACAAAAGGATCCTTTTTCCTCCACACCCCTCAGTCCCATCTTCTGAAATGCAGGACAGCATTGCTGTCACTGCTTGGCCTGCTGCTGACCTGCTGTGATAGGCCTTCCTTACATCAATCGAATGGCCTCAGACCTACTTAATATGTAATGAAAGTATCAAGTCAGTCAGAAGAGTCTAATTCTGAGGGTGGAAGGGATCCCATTTTTCTTTTATATATAGGATCTTTTATAATGGTAATGGAGCAGAGACCTGCTATAGCTAGTGATGATAGACCCTGCTATTTATCCAGCAGCTGGATTAAAATCTGTAACTGTTTTGACACAGGCTGTCTTTCTAATTGTGCCACCTTTCATCAAATATTTATAGTGCAATTAGAATGACTATTTTCAGGATTTTCATGGTTGTTCTGTGATGTCTTTCATACTGTGAAGAATGGGAGCAGTGCGGTGGTGGTGAGATGCTAATCCTCATCGCTGGTAACTGACTTGGGTGGTCCTGAGTTGGTTCTAAAGGAAGAAAAGGTGGAAATTGCTTGTCGTTGACTTTAACGAGGATTGTATTGGATTGAGTTGCTCAGCATGTTCACCTGGTTGGATTTTTGGCAATGCTTGCAATGGTAATGCGACTTGGGATTACTTCTGATTCACACTGTGAGGTCCGAATAACAGAACAGATGTTGCTTGCGTCACAAACGGTGAGAAAAATTAGGAGGTGCCGTAGAAAAGAAATTCTTTATCAAATGCAATTGAAAAGAAAAACAAAAAAACAACACTCTTGGTTTGACTCCAGATAAGAATCTGGATATTTTCTTGACTTTTATCAAGTTTTCAACCTGGCCTAATGACGTGGTCGTGTTTTAAGGGTATGTTTGGCAGTCAAAGGATACACTGCAGAGAGAAGGAAAGAGAATAGAATCTGAAGTATCTCCACAAAGAAATAGAAGCTTTTCTTGTGCTAGCTAATTTTTGGTAAAAATCTTGTTGTATACTGCTGTATTCATTTGTAATTCAGTTGTTCTGTGAGGGGAGAAATCATCCCTGTTTGCTTCTCAGGATGGAATAACCAAATGCCTGCAGTTTTACAGGGGAACATGTAGGCAATACTTGGTCCTTTCGGGCTCCCTGTAGACCTTTGTGATTCCCCAAAGAATCAAGATTTCAACATGGAGTCTTTTGAAATGCATTTTCAGTACCTGTTCTTAATAGGTACATTAATGTAAGATCCCAATAAGAGCGAGGAATTCGCTTTTAGTTAGAATTTTGCAAGTTTAAAAGGATTTCTGTCCTACCTGTAGAGTTGGTTTCAGTATCATCTTTGGAAGACCCCAACCTGACCCTTATTCTTCCACTTCTAATTTCCTTCCCTAATCAAACATGCAAAGTGTGGTCAGGAAAATAAAACCAAACCAAAAACCCAACTAGTTAAGATTAAAAAGTACTTCCATACTCCTTCAGAGTAGTTCTTGATTCCCATCTGGTCTTTTCTCTTTGAGACTTTGAGAGAGCAAATAAAACGTTACCTGAATCGTCCATTTCTGCCACAGCCTGTGTATAGGGATGGTTGGGTTCATGCTTCTTCTGGGTAGAGATGAACTTTTTAAGGCTTACTCATCTTCAGGTATCGCAGAGTTGCTAACCTGTTGCAGTAGGTTTAATTCTTTTCATTTCCTTAATTCGAATTCAGCATCAAGAAGCAAACATTACAATGATGAAAACAGATTTACATTAATCCTGACAACTGTCCTGAGTGTACACTGTTGTGATCTCTGGATCCTGTATGCATTGCTCTTCCCTTTAGCTTGCGTTTCTTTCACATGAGAGTTAACTGTATTGTTAGTCTCTTAATGACATAAAGATCTGCTTCTGGTACCGTGGCTTGGTGTTGATTGAGTGAATGGTGTGCATGCCTGCAAGCAGTCGTTCTTCCTCTGTGCTCCCACTCAGCTGTTCAGGTTAACATCTACAGAAGCTTTGACATTGTTCTGTAGGGTAAACCATGAGTCAGGGTAACTGAGCTGTGTGCTTTGTGGAAAATCACGCTAAAGATAGAGGGGAAAACTCATGGTCAATAAAGGGGCTGAAAAGCAAATGAAGCAAAACCAGTTAGAAGATTTCTGCAAGTTCACAAGCTTTGTGTTCTGCTTATTTTTGAGAGGAACCACCAGCAAATAATTTGTACAAAGTATGTGACAGTACTGTTAGTATTATTTGGAAGGTAATATGAAATGGAATTGAGAAACCCATCATACAGAAGTCCCGTGTTCATTGGTGCTTTCGGTCTTCAGTGTTTATATTCTCTAAATGGTGTGACCCGCTCAGTAGAAAGGACAGACATAATCTCAAACACCCCCAAATTTGGCTTTTCAATGAAAAGGCAAAAAGGGCATTCTGGAGCTTTATTTATTTGTTTTGAAAATGGAATTCGGTGGCTCTCCCTGAAAGAAAACGCGTTTTGTCACATTGCATCTACTTCTGGGTATTGGATGGACAAGAAAAAAGGTCTCGATTTTGAACTCCTGGCACTTAAAGTCTCATATTGTTTTGCTTCTCATATGAACTTGCCTTTGGTACTGTCTCTTTTTTGCAATATCTATATAAGGAAAATGGAATGGAGAGGCAGAACTCTCCTTAAGAAGGCTACTTTTGAAGAATTCTCTCTATAAACTTATTTATTCCCAATCTAGGAAATGGGCACCAGTGTCTGAATATAGAGGTGAGTTTTCAGAAGGTAACAGTGTTGCCTCGTTGCTGGCTGGAGGGCTATCCTAGGAGCCATAGCTCTCCATTCACTCACTGATGGTGATGGCAGGTTGTGGCATCGGCATTTCATGCGTCACACTGAGGTCACTTCTCAGAAGGAGTTGGTGCCTTCCCTGGTGTGGGTGCCAGGCACGATGCAGACTGTCCCTGTTGAGGGGTGCCAGCCTGGCTCACACACAGTCCACGGGGAGGAATGGGTGTGGAACTCAAGATCTCACATAGGTGAATAAGCATTGCAGTCAGGTTTCCTGTCCCCATTCTGTAAGCATGTAAAAGCTTTCATCTTTCCTTTTTGCTTTTCTTCAGGTGAAAATGCTGCGTGTCAGTGAAATGGTTAACGTTCTGTCTGCAAGAGTGCTATTTCTAACCTACATTCTGCTGTTCTGACCTACAGTTCTGGTTTGGCATTCTGCCTTTGTAAAAGAAATGGTTGGAGTGCAGCTCTTCAGAAATACTCCTGAATGCTTAGTGTTGTTCAGGTCGATTTGGTCGGTATAGCGAGAGTCGTATTGCCTCCACTCCGTAACCATTACAGTAGGTGTTAGAAATTTCTCGATCGTGAAGTTGGTGATGTAGCTGGTTAAGAGAGGGGAAAAAAAGCTGTGGTTTCTATAGCAATAATTCATTTGCTAACCTGAAAGGACGTAATTCTATAGATAACCGTTCATCTTTATATAATCCCTATAATATGCAACATGAGGAAACGTTGTGATTTCTCATTTAATTTCCTCCAATCATTTCCATAGAAAAAATGGGGAAAATACGAGACAGATACCATCTCTGTCTGATTGTAGGTGATCCCTGTTGGGTTTGAAGCATAGAATTCACTGATGCAGACAGGGCTGAAATTCATACTGATGCTTGGCAGATTGCTTTCTGGTTAACAAGGCGGTAGCATACACATTTACATTTCACTGCCTATCTTCCTGCCTTGGAGCTTCGAGTTTGTAGAACACAGAGAAGGCTGAAGTTGAAATTACTCTTCTGCTTTCCTTCTGGAACTGCGTGCGACTCTTCTGTTATTTTTAATAATGTAATGTAAGATTTTTGACACGCACTCTACGTCTTTCTCTCAAGACAGCTGCAGTCTTCCTTGTACAAACTGCCTTACCAGCAGTCCTGTGATTGCCAGGCTGGCAGGAAGAGTGTGGTGTGCATAAAGCGTTGCAGGGAAAGGATTTTGTTGGGCTCTGCTAGAATCTCAGAGTTCTCTGAAGTTTATATAGATACGTAGAAAGGAATTTTTCTCTTTCCTTCCCCCCGGTCCTCCCCTGGATTTACTTTATTTCCATGGTTAAAAGAGAAAAGTGTTGTTGCACAATGTGGACTACTTACCATAATGTTCATAAGTGTTTGTCTTTTTAAGAATTTAAGTTTTAAAGATAAGATGAAGGAACTTATAATAGAAAAGTATGGAAAATATGTGTTTAGGGAATTGTGGAAGTGTCTGTAAAAGCATTTCCAAATGTGAGCTGAAAGCAAGCATCACTGCTTAATCACAAAAGGAATTATGTCTTGAGCATCAAAAATAGAAGAGCTGGAGAAAGCGCTGTTCACCAGCCTTTGCTGTAGTTCGGGTGAGGAAGGTTAGTAAACAAACAAACAAAGAATACTATGTTCCTGTGAGCTGCTTTGGTCCTGTAAATAACAGACCTCTTCTGTATTAGAGTGAGACGTTGAATAATTAATACTTTCATTTTGGGGATCACCCTTAACGCTCTTCCACATTTTCTTTTTCGCCTCTTCAGGTACCCACTGTAACCACCGAGGAAAGTTTGTCTTCTGCATGTTTCACCATTTTAGGGGTGTGGGGCCAAGCAGAAAGTGGTTTGGGTTTAGTTTTTGCTGTTATGCTTCTGTACAAATAAGGTGTTACTTTGCATACTTTGTTTTCATTATGACTGTGTTTGTTTTCACAGCCCGAGGAAGAGCTTGATCCTGAAGAGAGGGACAACTTCCTCCAACAGCTCTATAAGTTTATGGAAGACAGAGGTAATGCCAAATGAATTTTCTTTAATCTTCAGTCCACTTTTCTACTGGCTTTTAAATGTGTAGTGGATGTTGTTATGAGCATGTTCCCACATCTGAACAAGGATAGCAGCCTGGACAAGGGAAAACACTTCTACCCATTTTCTCGTGGCAGATCTGCTTCAAGTTCTTTGAAGCACAGTGCACAAAGAAAACTTAAATCCTCCTTGAGATGTTACTGTTTTGCTTTTGTAAAACCTTTTTTTTTTTTGTGTGTGTGTGTGTGTGTTAACAGTCACTGTTAAATAAGCTCTTGGCTGTTTTCTTATAACAGCCATGGCTGGGAACTCTGCTGCTGTTAGACTCAGGTTGGAAGCTGAGGAGGCTGTTCATGGATGGTGAAATTCAACCAACAGATAATGACAGAAGTGTCATCTTCAGCCCCTTGTCTTAATCATGCACGGATGTAGCAGTGATACTCACCCAAAGAAAGAACACTGTACTTTGTCCACTAGCTAGAACAAGAAAATGGCATATTTAAAATGATTTTCCTTAACAAAATTAGGTGAGGCTGTAATGAATTGGAACAGTTGATGTCCTGAGGTAAGACATCCATTGGAAAGGCTTGTGCAATGTTTAGGTAGTCAGCAGGTACATCCTGCTCTCTTTGGAGAACTGTTGCGTAAGCCATTCACATTGGCAGTTGTGATGACACCGATGCTATACGTGGTGTCAGAATATTTCTCCCTTATTTCCTTTTAAAAGAAAAAGAATGGGTTTTATAGTGAAAATACATAAGAAATCAGCTTACCTTTTGTTAAAGATGCTCTGCATTGCTATGTCTATGACTACGAAAGTCTGTTCAGTATTGCCAGTGCTTATCACAGACTTAGAAACAGATCATGTATTGTGGCAGAATGCCAGTATCATTTTGAGCCCGTCTGTGTAAAATCAGTGTTTCTACAGATAAACCTTCCTTGGAGGACTAAGAGGTTCTCAGGGAGAAATAAAAATTAATAATAAAAAAAAATATTGCTGGAGTAATCCAAATTTTTTCCCTTTTCCAGTTGCCCGGGTCCTCCCCCTTCCTTCCCCACTCCTTTAAGCACTCTTAGAAACCTACTATGAATCACAGAATCCTAGAATGGCCTGGGTTGAAAAGGACCACAGTGCTCATCCAGTTCCAACCCCCTGCTATGTGCAGGGTCGCCAACCAGCAGCCCAGGCTGCCCAGAGCCACATCC
>PPHD01015410.1:3441-16116 GCA_002909625.1 Bambusicola thoracicus | reverse complement strand
CCTTTTCAACCCAGGCCATTCTACGATTCTATGACTATGACATATATTTTAAGCCATTACAGTAAAATATTAGATAAAACAGAAGAAGAAGGGAAAGGAGCCAAGAATGCTTGTGCTGATAAGGACCAAAGGCACAGGTGGAAACATATGAAATAAAAAAATGCAACGCAAATTATATTACAGACGTTTCTATGATATTAGTGAGAGACTTCCAGGTCTCTGTAAAAAAGCTTACGATGCTATTCTTTTCATTCAGCTTCTACTCCTTAGTACTTACGCCCTTACTTGTATCAAACCACGCTAAACGACCCATTGTCCACACCTTTACAATTTCTCGCAACATCTTCCTGGGTGTCTGCTGAAGTAAAGATAGCTGCTGCTCTTTAATAACATATCGAACAGCATCCCTGGGCAGGAAGCAATGCACACGCACGTATATTCACTCTCAACAGTCGACTGCTGTACACTGGGGCCAAATTTTGCCATTTTTCTCACTTAAGGCACATTATAACTTATTAGCTAAATAATTCAGATGTAATTGATAGGGTGAAAAGGGCCAACATCATTTGATCCTGCATTAGTTAACTGTTGCTCCTGATACAAGCAAAGTACTTCTGTAGTTCTTCCAACTGTACGCCCAGCTGCAACAATACCTGCACAACTCCAGATTCTGCCCCGTATGATAACTGTTCTGTTGTCAGTGGCAGTATCAGAAGGTAAGAGCACTGCTTTGCCTGTTACACTTTGGTCCAGTGGCTATTCTACCAGAAAAGCACTGCAGCTGAAGTAAGTGGCGTCAAAAAAAGAGCATCATTTGTTTACCAGCAGTACCGCAAATGCCGCTGAATTTAAATACAAGAGAAACCTGTTATGAACCTCACGCACTGCCGTGCTATAAAGGGTTTGCAAACTCTGGCCACTGCAGAACAACGGACCAAATGGATCAATGAGCACAAGGGGAAATGGCAGCAAACCAGAGTCGCAGCCCAAAAGCAACACAGCGACCATGCATGCAAATGAGCTGCATGGACAGCCGATCTCTTTGCATACTCGTAGGGTTGTCCTGTGTGTGTGTGAACCAAGTATGAGACATGGGAAATTCACCTGCCAAACCAGACTGGGTCAGCATGAAGGTACACTTCTGAGCATTGCTGTCAAACGCCTCACTCCAGGAAGTTCTCCTATCTGTGTTTACACAGCATTTACTTGCACAGAATGAAAACTTGATCCCGATACATCAATAGGTGTTTTGTTCTGGATTTACGTGGGACCGAGCCTCTATGCAAATGGCCCAAAGGGCCCTGCTTCACGCTTGGCCCCAGTGCTGAACTTCATTTGCTGCACAACAGGTGCTGACAAAGCTGTAAGCAGCTCTGCTGAGCTGAGCAGGGCATCCCCACAGGGCTCCTGCCCGTCTCCTTCCCTCTTACTTCCTGCAGCATGGCCCAGCACTGAGGCAGGACATGTGCCTCCTCTGCTCCTCGTCACCCGCTCTCCAAGCCCTTTTTCACCACATATTCCCTGTGCTGGAAGGCTGGAGAGAGGTTTTATCTGGGGTGAAATCATTTCAAGGCATTATTTTGGTGAAGGATACACATGGCATTTAACCCAAGGCAACTCAGGGACCATGTTAAGCAGACAAAATTACATAACTGAGATCTGAGCAACATTAATAGAGGCACTGCCAATCTCAGCAGGTGCTATAACACCTACATTTACCGTGAAACCATTATCTGGGTGATAAGGACAGTCCCTGATACTCTTCAGCAGATTGCCCCTGACAGTCCTCAGAAGAGTGATTCTCCATTGTACAAACAGGATCGTTCGCCCTCTCAAACTCTGCAAGAGAGGACTAAGCTCACTTAAAACGGTTCCATTTTTTTCTCTCTTTTTTTGGCCAGTTGTTTACATTTTAATTTGATGAGTTTGTGTGCAGCTAGTTTCACTTCTGCACTGATGGTGGGTTTCACTTCTCAGTTCCACGTGCTGTCATCATGATATCGGCACTGCCTCCTGCAGCCTTGCAGGGGCCTCCACGCTAATCCCATCCTCAACAGCCTGGCAAAGTGTGTGAAAGTGCAGCCACCACCACTGCTGCTGCTGCACTGTGAGCCTGCAAGGTGGCCCTGCTCTGCTCAGGGATTGATATTAATGGCGTCGCGTACAAGTTATTGGTCTCAATTTTGATCCTTTCAAGTTCCTTCCCTCAAGTTACTACTTCTATTACCTGCATGCTATTTTTCTCACCACACAAATCCCAGGAGCGTGGCTCAGCAGATGACCACAAAAGCATAATTTCAACTGTTTAGAGACAAAGCTGTGGTGGTTCAGTAGCAGGAGATACCAAGTGTAGATACCAAATGGTCATGGCCATTTATCAGGAAGGGAGCTGCAGAAGATATGCTCCTATCTGGAGGACATCTCTGAGATATAAGCAAACTAACTGAAGAGGGGAAACATGCAGCCAAGTGATTTGGGACCTGGGTTGCAGGAAGGCGGCCTCTGAAGGCAGGGTGTCTTACACTGGTCAGCCCAGTAGCATCTTTGACATTAGTCACTTCTATATAGCATCATCAGCAATCCACAAACACACAAAACCACCAGGAATTCCCCTATATTGTGACATCGTCTAATTTCTGAAAAGTGACTGTTTCAAACTATGATAGGAATTTGGCTGGCATAAACATTAGGTTTCTGTCCTACGTATGTTCCAGCTTTCATGCTTTGAGACCGAGGTGGTGTGTATGTGTGTGTGTGTGTGTGAGCACAGGCACCAGAATAGCAACCACGTCTGTCAGTGAGACAAAAAAGTACTTTTCCATCCTGTTCTGAAAGATGACCTGAGTGACCTATTTTAACCGAATCTTGAGGGTGGGATGCCTTCTTAGACTGAAAGCCTGCAGATCAAGTTTGCAAAATGGATTAAAGCATTACAAGATTGGGTTGAGGGGGAAGTAGAGAGAAGACCTTTTAATGGAAAAGCCAAGCAGCCTCTAACTATAAGTGGAGTTGCTGCAGTAACCACTATAAAATTCTTATGAACTTGGGTGGAGACAATAATTACAGCACAGGAAGAATGAGATGCTATGGGGTGCTTTGCCTCTGCAGCAGAGCTGTAGCTCAGAGAGATTACAGCCCGAGTTTTAAAATACAGTGCTTCTTGCCACAGTTTTAAGACTTGAAATGTATATGCACAGTTTACACAAATATATATATGTGTCTCTAATGTTTGAACACAGATTTTGAGAGGATGGAATTAAAGTGTCAGTAAGAATTAATAAGAGCTATTTTTTTTTTCCCCCTAAGATGACTCTAATATAATTTTCTGACACTCCACTTGAACTGGCCACACCAAAAACTGAACTTCTGCTTTCATGCTGTGGCTTACCACATATCAAGGAGTTGTTTTCTTTTTTTCACTGCGGTATCGTTTTAGTTTTAAACACGGTGCTTCCCTATAGTTGGAGCCTAGGGTATCTGGACATAAACATACACTCAGAAATGACAGCCTCCAGAAGCACATCCAGCTCTGGTGGAACAAAACCACCATCATTCAGAAGAGTGCTGCGTCACTGCTCAACAGTTCAGGGAAAAAACAGCAATGGGAGCTCAAAATGGAAAAGACGGTTCAAAATGAGATGGCTTAAATGCAAAGCTACCAACCACCTTCTCACTGAAAATGCCTGGGGATCCTTAAGCCTAATAATAGCCCTTAACTTAGCTATAATTTCAAGCCATTAATAAGCTTTTTGAGGTAGAAATTATCACTCACACTTTACAAGGGATGAGACAGACATGAAAAGGTGAAGGTCCAGATTCACAAGAGGATTTAGCTGCCTGAAGTGGGATTTGGGTTTGATTTAAATGCTTCAGCCCCAAATTACACCCCTCGGCGTCCTTGTCCAGGCACCTTCTGGCTGAGAGAGCTTCCCCTGCTGCACGGCCCTGCTGTTCCGCAGCCACAAGCTCAGCCCCTGGGGAAGAACAGCTCGGCATGGCCGGTTGTGAGACCAATGGTGTAATGGCTGTTGTGGTTTGTGGCAGATGCTATTCTGAGGCACCTTCACCTTACAGTGCATGGTCCCATGAGCCTAGAGAAAGCCCTCTGAGATGTAGGTTCCGTGGGAGCTCCCCTGCCTTTTTCCAGCACCTGGCCTGGCCTCCTGTCTGGACAGATGGTGGCACACCTCAGTGCTTTGGCATGCTGCTGAGGCTGGAGCCGAGCACGCTCCTTGCCCTACACAACAAGAAGGATGATGGTGAGGCTGCAGGCATGGTGAACAGCGAAGGCGTGGGTTCACTGGAAGAGCAACACGCTGCTCTAAATGTGGCAGGTGAGAAGCCCTTTGTGATCATCACTGCCAATTCAGCAAGGGCGACTTGGGCCTGCAGCGGCCTAAAGCCGGAAAGCCAACCTGACAGGTCACCTCTCCAGCAGCAGCCTGATCGTGGGAGTGTGCGTGGGGACTGTTTACTCTGCGCTCATTTTCTTAGAGGAAGGAGTCCTCCGTGCTGTCGTTACGCTAATGCAATGCGCATTGATTTAAGAGCTCAGCAGAAGTCTGGGGTCACTTGATGGATATCCGTGCAGTCAGCGATGGGGAGATAACGCTGCCATTATGAAACTGGGACCTGCCAAGCTCCACTAGGGACAACTTCCAAGAGCAGAATGGCCTCTGAGGCCTCAGATATGGACACAGCTTTGTCAGAGCTACGGTGCATAACGTCTGGCCTGTGGAAACTCTGCAGCCTTGCCAAAGCATTTCCTTCAGTTCCTCCCTAAACTTCAGGGAACTGACGTTGTGCGTATGCTCTGCTCCAAGCACCGCCCTGCTGAAGAGCTCTGATGGCATCAAGCCTTCAAGACATTGCTTCTGTCCTTGCCTTGCCTCTCGGCCCTCTCTACCAGCAAAGCCTGCATGGCATGGGCAGGCAGTTCCCTGTAGGAGGGCAATGGAGGGGATCAAAGATCCATCCAAGCACCACACCATAGGTCAAACCTGGCTCTGGTTGTACAAGCATGAGGCCCAGCTTGTTTGCTGCCTGCAGGCACCACCACGATACACACAGAAGCACCACAGGGCATTGCACAGCTGGATGCGGCCTGGCCTCCCCGGCATCAGTGAGGGGCTCTTGGTGACTGCCTCAAAGGGGCCAGGCACCGACTGGGGGTGGGGGATATGGTGTGGAGATGGATGCAGGATGCTGATGAAGGGATTGAAGCTTAAAAGAGGCTGAGAAAGCTGTGTTGAAATAATATGATGGGGGAACTGAGGAGAAGCAGGCTGGGAGCAAAAGAGTAGAGAGCCAGCCAGTATCAAGGTAAAAGAAAAAATGGTGGGATTTTGGTTTTTTTTTTTGCTGTTGCTAAAAGATTTTTGGAAGGGAACAGAGACTGATTCAAACTGCTGAGGGTTTATACACATGACTATACTGGAAAAGGAAGGTTCTGCTGACAGCAATTGTAAGCCACTGATTTGCAGCATCCTCACTTTTGCTAAGGCTGAGTGAGCTGACAAGAAGCGCTTGCCACAGGACAGTCATCTGAAGTTCACTAGCCAGCCCTGAAGCCAAGATCCTAATGAATATCAGAATGACTTCATTCTGAGTACAAAACAGCAGTTGTTACTTGGGTTGAAGTATACGTGCATACATACCTATCTACCTACACACAAAAATAAATATGTTATTTGACCAGAACAGCCACTGAAAGGGGCTAAAATACAAAGCAAAAAAAAATTTATCAGAAAGAAAGAAAAAAGAGCTCAAGGGCAAGCAGATCACTCGAAACTATGTAACCTCTTCATCTAGAGAGGTCCTTTGTCTTCCCGACACCCTATCCTGGTCAGCCCCACTCCTTTTATCATTGCAGAAAACAAGAAAATGCTCGGAGGACAGCGCCTGCCTCATCCTCATCCCTACCCTGAGTTTAAAAAACATACAAGCACAGCCCTGCACAACCAAAAAATAGATTTATTGTTATTGGAATGAGGGCAGTGGTTCAGCACTTGGCATGGTCACTGTTTACAGCAGTAATGCTCCCGGAGACAGGAAGTTCTCAAAATCACTCTGCCATTATTTTTCTCCTGTTGACGCTTTCTGATTGAGAGCTCTTTCACCCAGACCAAATTTTAAGTAACCCAGCAGAGTGTTTGTGAGCTGGCAAAGACAGCCCCAGTCACGCTCAGCCTCGCAGACCACATGATGTTTTCGATGCAGACACCCTCGCCTCGCTGTATCATATACTTTCTTACACAACCAGCAATTCAGATTAAAACGGCTGCACGTACTGAGCGTGCACCCACGACAACTGGGGCTGGACGCTGGCAATAAGCGAGCCTGCTCCCCCGCCTCCTTCAGCCAGCCTCTGTCCAGGGCTTGCAGTGGGAACAGCCGTGCTTAAAGGGCTGGCTTTGCTCAGCAGTCTCACCGTGACCCGTGCTGACTGACCTCAAAGACGCACTGACTTGCAGGCATTAGGGTCAGGAGCCCTCTTGCTGAATGCTGGCAAGGCTACGTCGTTCACACAGAGCCCTCAGTGAAATGAGTGACGCAGCCAAGCATCCGAATGTCACTCAAGAACAAAATGACCACTTCCAATCCCTGTCTTTTAGAGAAAAATTTGCTTGGGCGAGACAGGATGGTGGAGGAGAGCCCTGTGATACACATCTACATCTAACCAAAGCAGGGTGAGGATTTCTATGCCAAACACCTCCTGGCGGCACACAGAATCACAGAATCATAGAATGGCCTGGGTTGAAAAGGACCACAATGATCATTGAATTTCAACCCCCCTGCTATGTGCAGGGTTGCCAACCAGCAGACCAGGCTGCCCAGAGCCACATCCAGCCTGGCCTTGAATGCCTCCAGGGATGGGGCATCCACAGCCTCCTTGGGCAACCTGATCCAGTGGGTCACCACGCTGTTGCTGCACATCCATCGGCCCGAGGTATCGATAACCAGTTGTTTTTCATCTCTACCAACTGACTCCTTTTCAGCTCTGATTGCTGCTGTTTCTTCTATTTTTGTCCCACCTGGCAAGTGTGGCGATTCGTTACTCCAGTATCTGATACCACATCCCCTGAAGCATTCCAATGGTTTGGACCCGGACGCGGGTGGCTGCTTAATGCTGATTTTACGATCCTGCTGAATAGCATCCTCCTCTGTTTTGCACATACTTTTGTAATTTTGAATGTGCTCAAGTAAAAATAAAACAAATTTTAACTAAGTGCCTACATAACACAACCACAAGCTGAAGCTACACAGAAGGAGCAAAATTCTGACTTCAGAAGAGCAATAAAAATAATTGGACTCGGGATCCGGGCCAGTAATTCTTGTCTTTTGACTGTTTCTGAGATTCCAGCTCAAACTGATTTTTCTTCCCCAAAATTATATCCAGAAGGAAGACTTCTGGAGGCAGAAACTCAGGACCGCACTTGGTAACCTGCCTCCTGTGCTCTCCTACCAGCTGCTCCTGTGGAAAAACAGGTACTTTCTCAACTCCAAAGAAAACGACTGTGAAATTTATTCAGACGAGCCTAATCCCGATAGCGGACAGAAAAATATATATGAGGGCTCAACGTTCAGTCCTTGCCAAAACTCAGTTTTTAAAAGGACCCTGCTGGAAAGCTCGCTGTATCATGAAGCTCCAGCTACAGATTCTAGCTTTAAATTGAGATCTTCTGCAGCAAGCCAAGACGATTCCTCATTAGCTACTATTATGATAACCTATTAATAATCATTTTCATCTGGAAAACATGTTTATTTGTTGTTGTTGTTGTTGTTTTTACTGTTACGTTCTACAAAGAAGATAGTTACTGGGATTAATGATTCCATGAGGAAAATATGTAATGCTTACTGAGCCATGAAGCTTGCCCTCTCCAAAATAACTATTTATTCTTAATTTTATCCAATGAACTTCCACGCTGTCAGGCTTTTTGCATTGGATTCATTTCATCATCGTTACACAAACTCGTCCCGTATATGTTGAGAAAACAGGGCGCTCTGCACTAGCAGCGGTTTCAAGTTGGAAATGCTTATGAATGGAGGGAGAAAAAGGGTTTTTTTTTAAACAGGTAAGCAGGCACGAGGGGCTGAGATTGGCTGAAGTTTTGAACTACGTTTTTCTTTCAGAAATTACTTGAGTTTACAAGCCAGACAGGCAGGTTTTCCCAGTAGCATTCTCAAACCAGGGTGAGGAATAGCAATTCTGGACCCCGGCCAATTCCAATGTAAATCTGTTTTGTTCGGGAAAGCCAGCCAAATTGCTCTCATACAACATCTCCCTGTTTCGGGAGACCTGAGATATTCTCAGCTCCCATCCTCGGTGTCAAAAACGAGAGTGCTTTTCTAATCCTGAACTGCGTGCGCAGCCCGAGCAGCACAAGGCCAATGCTCCCTGTTCAGTATGGATCGAGTGCAGAAATGCCACGCGGCTCTTCAAGGCGCAGCGGATACCTGGTCATGGTGTGCTTTCACAGATGCACGGGATCAGACCTCTGGATGGAGTGAGTTGTAACGCTCCCACGGAGCCGCTTATTCACTGGGGTGGGACAATGGTCTGCATGCGAAGCAACTGCTGGCTGCCTTGCCAGACCTCACTGAAAGCCCGCAGAAGAAAAACTGAACTATTTGTCAGGATTGTCAGGAGCGACAATTTTCTCCTATTTTAAAAGAGAGAGGGAAGTGGCTTGCTGACAGTTCTGTGAGGCTTTAATGGGGATCTTTACACCTGAGTAAGAGCTCATGTGTAGTGAAATAGAGACATTGAGCGGGACTGTCACTCAGCAAAGCCGTTCCTTGTTCTCCAGCAGTGATTTTAAATCACCCAGGCGCACAAATAATGCCCACTATACCTGCAACCAACGTGAACTTTCAATGGCTATTCATATAATATTCCTGGCATCTCATTATCACTGGTGGCAACCGAACTTATACAAACTCAAATATTACACAGCAAACAAAGTTTCAGTTAATTTTCCTCTACCAAAGTATCAAAGGCAGCAATGCCCTTTGAAGCAGCCACCCTATGCTTCAGGCTTTATACAAATTCAACAGAACAGCACCTCAGAAATCATGTACCAAATGCAAACAATCCACACCTTTGGAAAACAATCCCCTGTTGGAGGAGTAAACACAAGCATACATTAGTCACTGGCTCCAAAGATGGACAGCCAATGGGGCTCATGAGATTTAACCTCCAGGACTGGCAAGCAGCATGCAGTGCTCCCAAATCACTCCATGGCCGAAACGATCCCGAGCACCTGGGTGTCACACAGCGCACAGCATCCACGTCCACACGCACACACATCCGTGAGTGACGGCTTCCAGCCACTGGCATCCAGCAGGCAAAGGGCTCAGGGAGGCTCTCTGCTAAGCTTGCTGAATGAATAGCCACTGTTCTCCCTCTGCCGCTGAATTCTGACCTTGAAAATCCCACAGTTCACTGTTATGATTTCTAGCTTCACTACCGTGGCCAGGAACTGAACTACAGGTTTGTTTTTATTAGCTTCTCAGCCACTTTGCCAGCTATTCATTTGAATCTTCTAAACAGTCATCTCTGAATCATAATGCAAATTCCATTTACTGAAAAGGTGGAACCTTTAATATAACAAATGAACACGTTTAATGACTGATACTTTTAGACATTACAGCATCTCTCATGTTTTCAGTAAATGGATATAATTTTCTCCGCATTACCCTATTATTATTCTTCGCTAGCATTACGAAGCTATGTTCTCAGCTGCGGGTGTTTTCCACCAGATACATTCTGAAGACAGCCCAAACAACACAATTTAAAAGACATCTCCCTTTGTACCCTCAGCTAAAAATGCTGCAGGATACAGAGGGATCGGATGGGGATTTTACACTTAAAATGTACTTGCTGCTTGCATCCGTGTGTCAAGAGGGCCGAGTTCCTCTAAAATTGCGGGCTGTGCTTACACTAGAAGAGCATCCACAAATGCATTTGAATTCAAAGGCAAATAGAAGCTGTTGTGTATAATCAGAACGACTTCCTCAGCCTAAAGCTTGACCCATCTGCCACTGCGAGTAAGAGATTTTGAGAGAGAGAGAGAGCAGAAGTGGGTCACCTTTGAACTCTCCTGAAGCGCACCTGAAGCTCAGTGCGTGCTTGTAAGAGCTGCACGTGCCACCACACAGCAGGAGATGGCCCAGGTGCTTGAGGAGCGCCCATGTGAGTGGGGAAAATGGTGAGGAGGGGGGGTCTGCGAGCCCCAGGCTATTCAATTTGGTTGTGTGGGACAGCAACTCACAAAACGCTCCGAAAGATGGAATAAAGAAACCTACGCAAGTGCTGTAGATACTATCGCTTTGATTTGTGAATGCTACAGCACTGAATTGTCCTTAGGTAACAATGTTGTCTTTAGAACACCACGATGTTGTGTTCCGATTTTACTTGAAGATATGAACTAGACAAAAGGAAAATGCATAAGCAAATAGCGTATGAAGTCACACAGAGGATGTGATGGTTTTTTGGTCTTGACCTTAAACCTGAGAGGCCGATTGTTTCCCTGCGCTTTCTCTAACCAACAGTTCACTGGCTCCAGTGAGCCACCCCAAACTAACCACCCCGACCATGCCAAGGCTCATGGGGATAAGAGCAGTAATGCAGGAGGAGTGCTTCAAATAAACTCATAACAGAAACATAAACGTGACTGCTTCAAATCCATGCTTTTCAAGATTATGGGCTTGAGCTAAAGAGTGATGTTAAGAAGCATCCTTCTGTTGCTGTTACGGGCTTCTGGAGCAAGCTTTGGACGCCTACTCGTGTACACGGGAGCTTTCCAACAACAGTTATATATAAATACAGACTAAGTCAGCTTTGACTTGTTACTCACACTCTTAAGACCCTTCTATTTGTGCCAGTAACTCTTAGCTATTGTGGAGAGCCAATATGAAGCTCATCTGTTTAGTTCTGCTCCGTCCTAACCCACCCTTACGCACCCTGCAGTAATACATTAAATAATGACTACCGTGTACAGTTCTACAGCTACACCAGAGAAAGAAAGGTCAGAGAAAGGCATGTCAGGTCTCAATAAAGCCTGAAAACAATTCAGAACCATGCGGGAATTGTTTGTTGCCGTAGGCTGACACACTGCTACGGAGATCAGCTTTTGAGAATTGCTATTTTAAATTGAAAATGGGTTATTTAAACTTCAACACGGGCAATGCCGTGCCGTTCTAAATCGGTGGGAGGAATTCTGGAGTCACAGTGAGCCTCACCGACCGAGATTGTCTTATTTTATGAGGAGATCTGACCGTATAAAAGTTGAATGATCGAACCAAGAAAAACACACAGCTGATTTTGCGCCTTTTAAACTGCCCTCAGATGTCCCTACTGCAGAAAGCTCAACACGTAGCGCTCACATTCCCTCCGCGTAACCGGAGCCGGACACAGCAGGTAAAGATGACCAAAGGGTGGCTGCGAACAGACACGTACCTCTTCCACTTCTACCCACAAATCTCAGGTCGTTGAACCTTGCCACTTGGTTTTTCATGGCAGCCGTCGCATTTCTGAGCTCTGCGGAGTAGTTCTCATCGTTTCCAGCCATCACTGTGACCAGCGTCCCATCGGGTACGTCTCCCAAGGCCACCACCTACCAAAGCAAAGCACAGAAACCTCAGCTTCCTTGCGGGATATCTGTTTTCGGGAATAGAACATCACCAAGTGATGCGATAAAATAGGAGAAAGCAGCAGCAGCAGCAGCAAAAACGAACGCAGACTAGAAGTCGTTCAGGGGAAAACCATGCAGAGTTACGGCTACATTTTTACATTGACACGCATCCAAAATACAAAGTATAACGTGCGCCTCGGCACAAAATAAGCCTTCCAAAATACACTTCTGTAATTGGCGGTGCATAAATTCAAGTAACAGGAACTGGTTCTGATCCGAATTACTTCAGTAGCCTCACTTTTAAGCTACGGCAAAGTCGGCACGAGCATCTACATGTAAAATTTGAAGGAAAACAAACCCAAGCCAATTGCCTTGTAAGCGCAGAGGGTCAGGCTGCCCACAGGTGCATCAGTTCCCTCTCTGTTCATCCCACCAATCTGGATATATAAATTCAGAATAAACCCACGGGGAAGCAGGCCTCGACCAAGGGCTTCATCACAACTCACTGAACAACGCCTCTTTCCCTTTGGAAGCGTGAAAGCAAATCACTGACTTAAGAGCTCACCTGCGATCTGATGGGTGGAAGCTGCAATCCAAACGAATGAAACCTGCAATAGCTCAGAAGCGTTCACCTCATCCTAAATGTTTGCAGTGTAGCACCCCAACGCCAATATCTATCAAACTAATATTCAGGAACACAGCGTCCACATTTCTTACATCGGGAGATGTGGGGATTTCTAACGCTAGGCTTTCTGACTCGTATCTACAACGCTCCCATCTTTTAAACTAATAACAAATGAATTTTATCTTTTCTTCCTCAGCAAGACTGAATTCTCACAGCACTCTTCCCCTGTGATGACTGAATGCAGGCCTGGCGTGTCTCTTGATCGAGCCTGGCAAAAGCAAGAGCTCGAGATAGGTCCTCTGTTGCACCGTTTTAAGAACCCGCTGCTCTTACTAAGATGTTTCCCCAAATTAAATCTACAGGAGTGACCTCAGGACTACTACCAAACAAAAAAAAAGGGGGGGGGGGGGAAGG
>PPHD01015409.1:0-16117 GCA_002909625.1 Bambusicola thoracicus | reverse complement strand
TTAAGAAGTCACAGTAATGAACACTGACTTTAGATAAAAGCAAAAGCAGACTATTTCACAAATTCTGTATCCCATTCAAGTGGTTTTTTTCTCTTTTTCCTCTGATACCCATTAATTACACCAGACTGGAAGCTTCAGGGCAAGATTTTGTGCATCTCCAGAGGCTAGCTGAACTCTACACAAATCATTCCCCCTTTATGGAAATCTAAGACGATCACATGTCTAAATGCTGCATGTGAATATCCAAATGCTACTTAAGTCTTTATTCTGTACATTTTTTTTCAGGGCATAACAATCCCAAAATGTGGCTAGACTACTTCACTACAGCTCTCCATCAATATCCTATCACAACAGCAAAACACCAAGTGATCCATCCCCTTGGCATACATTTGTTGTGACAAGAAAAAAAAATGTATTCAGCTTGAATATGCAGGGTTCTGGCTGACCACTGAATTTCATACAGGCTCTGTGCTGCTCCTCTTTATTCACAGAGTTATCTAAAAGAGCGAGGAGCTGCTTGCCTGGAGGTTCTCTTTCCTCACACCTCGCTGCATTGCACAACAGTGCTGTCAGGACAGGCAGATTTTGGAAGGATCCAAGGATATTGCACGGATGTGGAATTTGCTTTTGATTTAATTCACATCCAATTTCTTACAGGCGTGAGTCCAGGAAAAACAAGCAACAACAACAAAAAAACAAAACAAAAAAAACAGTGTTTGCTTGTCCATAAGCTACAAATTACTTGATGCTCCAAATAGGACTTAAGCTCAGGCTTAAAGCCCATCCAATCCAACAGCTTCCTAACATCCGCTTGGAGTAAAGTATGTTGAAGCATTTTGCTGAGTTAGAGCTATGGAAAACAATGCAAAACCCACTGAATTTCAATGGTATGACTTCAGTAAGTGAAAAATAAAGTAAGGAAAAGATTCCTCCCTGGAAAATAAATGAAAGAATGACTAAAGGAGAAGGAATGACATCACCACTGTTTACTTGTTCCAATTATAGCTTAGGTGCTAAAATGACAACCCCTCTAAAAACAGCTATGAACCACATCACACCAATTTGGTGGAAAAAACAATACAAAAGAAGGGGTTTTTGGCATATAAGGAGACATTCAGCGCTGTTACTGTGAGTTAAACCCTTTGCAATTCAGTCCACAACACCTCATTCAAGCTTCCAAAAAGACTGCAATAACTTTTGGTGCTTACAAATAGGTTGCTTTTTAACAAACTCTCTGAGTTCTTCCCCATTTGTCAGCAAATACGCTGAAGCACGACTGCGTGTTTCAGATCAGCAAGGCCTTTCAGCCCAGTTATTTCTGGTTTCAGAGATGCTGATTAACCTGAATTACCACACAGCAGACTTTTAATTGCGAATGTTTTCAAAGCAGAGACTGCCTTACGTCTGCGCTCACATCTAATAGACAAACACTGCAGCAGAAAATGCTGCGTATGTAAAGTACCCAAAAACGTACCACGGAGAAGAATAGGCCGTGTTGTGTATGTGCAGCAGACAAACAAAATTCCATGGAAAAACACACACTGTAAACATCATTGCTTCCCCATTGAGGACAGCTGCTGTAACACAATCCGCAGTGCCTGCTGCCAGGATTTTCCACATGAGTGCATCTTCTTTTAACCGCTGCTCAAACACTGGCTGAAAGAGGAGCTGCTAGACTGAACATGTGTCTGCGCTGGGCCGACAAACCCCCTGCACAGCACCGGAATGCAGAGCAAACCTCCAGATTTTGGCGGGAAAGGCGCCACCCGCCTACCCTGTCTACCTTCAGAGCAAACGCTCCATTGCTTTTGCTTGGGCTCTCTCAGATACGTTGTGCTTCCTGATAAGGAGACCTGAGAGCACGTGGTTGTGAGAGTGCACACAGTCGCGTAGATGTTCAACAGAAACTGTCAATAAATGAATCACAACCTTAGACAACATCTTGCGTTGCTTATACCTGAGTAGGAAGAAAGGATAACTGAGCTGGACATGTATATTTCCTAAAGAAAATGAATACTGGCAGAAAGCTTCACAGATATAAAGAGTCGGTGGAAGGAGGTGGGAATGAGTGGCTGCAGAGAACCTGTTTGTAATGTCAACAAACTTACAAAATAGGGCCCATATTAGATAGAAAATGGCATCACGTTTCCCCGCACAAAAGATACATCAGCTGCCAAAAGTACAAGAGCAATTAAGAAGCACAAATCAGCTTAAAAGCAGAGAGGAATAAATGGTGTAGAAAAAGGGAAGCGCTCACTTGAATTAATGAGTTTCTACATGAATATGCACACACATTTATAAAGGCCTGCTCTGAAAGTAATGCCTCCTATTTTATTATGCTGGCCCACGACATTAGAGGCGGATGTTGGTGGTATGGCAGTAGAGGCTGGACCTTCCCACCTACATTCCATTACATGTTGTTGCCGTGTGACAGATGGCAGCAGAGGGGCAGTCTGACAAAATTGCATGTGACATGGAAGTGCAGATGAAGCAAAGGTGTGGAATTGAATTCCTCCATATGGAAAAAATGGCACCCACTGACATTCACTGATGCTTGCTGAACATTTATAGAGACCAACCAGTCAATGTGGGCACAGTGAGGCAGTGAGTAGTGCATTTAAGCAGTGCCAACAGTGACAGAGGGTCACATCTGCTGGTGCATATTTTTACGAGCACACCATGCAGGCTCTTATTCACTGCTGGCAAAAATGCATAGCTAATGGTGATGACTGTGTTGAAAAATACCGTTTTGTAGCTGAGAATTGACTCTACCAAACAGCATTACTGTGCTCATTTTATCTGTTGTAGTTTCCACGAAAATAAATAAAAGGCATTATTTTCAGAGCAACATACCTATATATATTTGTGTGTATATATATATATATATATACCTACAGCCCTCCATGCAGTCGGGGTGAAGCTTCCTCTCTTGACATACAGCAGGCTGATGTTTCAGTTCTAACGTTTGGGCTCAGATACTCTCTAGCTTCCCCTAGGTGATAGAATTTTGGTGCTGGCTTTTTCCTTGACTTCTGCTGCATACTTCCTCCTCCTCCATTGTAAAAATGGGACCCTTATAGCCAGGTATCCCAGACAGTAAATAAGCTGTCAGTTCTCTGATGATATAAGCATATTTCTCATAGGCCAAGCTCACAAATATTCTAGTCTTATAATTAATATTAGAGGATATATACCAATGAAAGCAGACAAAAACAAACAAAAACTTAGTAAAAGTTGTTTAACTCATTAAAATAATGTATGTTTCCTTTTTTTCCCCTTACTCCTCAATTTCCCCTCTATCCTTAAGTCTGTTTTGTGCACAGATGAGAAACCTCCACAAAACCAGAACCTTCTTCCTCCCTTTCTGCCAGAGCCAGGTTTCCTCTCAAAAACCAGCAGCAAGCTGGTTTCCTCCCTGTGGGTGATGAAAGTAAACAAAGGCATAGGATGTATGTGTGCCCAAGTGTGAAAGATGATACACAGATCAAGAGACTGATGTTTGAGAAAAAATTAATATAAACGTCAAGAACTTGGGAGATTGCTTCAAAAATGATAGATATATAATCAGAGTAGCAAAACTCCTATGGCAGTTCTCAGTTGCAAAGTAGAGTAACTTCCAAGCCCCATTAGCTGTCTATTTAAACTACGGAAGTAACAATGCAGAGTTCATACCCTGTTTCAGTGTTAAAATCCTCTTCAGGGTGGTTGCAGTAGTTACCTAATCAGTATGTTAGCTGCTTCTATGTCTGTCTTCTTGGGTAGAAAAAATACTGTCAATATTTCTTTACTTCCTTCTAACTGCGGGTGGTCATCTCTGGACAACATATCTCCATGGGTGTGAATGGGCCAGTATAGAATATATGAACTGGTTAATCAGGAGAAATGAATGCACCAATAATTAGGGCACCCACATTTCCCACATTTTCTTCCACAGTAGTTTCAAAGCATACATCTCAGACACTGTGCTATCAACCACTGCCACTTTATATTAAATGTCTCCTGCTATTTGCTGCGCTACTTAAAAGCTCTAATTCAGGAATTTATGCGAATGTCTTCAATCCTTTAAATGTATATCTTTACAGAAGGACCTGAAACCACACATAGCCTGACTTCTAAGAACACAAAAGGTTAAAAAGAGATGCCAGTATTTCTTTAAGTCTTGTGATTCAGCACGGCCTAACTCACAATTTATGAGCTCTCCAAAGCTGGCAGTGCTATGATTACTCAACCTGGCTCACAGTTGGCAGACACAGTCCAAACAAGAGAATCACAGAATCTCAGTTCTAATCCCTGATCTTTTTACAAAGATTCAGCTGGATCTGATTCAGCAACACATGCAGGCACATGTTAAACAAAATGTTACCTCCATTGCAGCTATTAGGACTCTGAGAGTACTCAAAGGGGATGCCTACTCAATTATCTACATTGGGGTCTACATGTTCAGAAGAGAGCTAGTCTCAAAAAGTGTGTATTCTCTCTTTGGCTTAATTACCAACTCAACTGATTGAGTCTGGCATTTTGTGGGATGGGTGAGATGGTCGATACACCGTGCTGTAATAACATGCATCTTCTAGTATTTAGTTGTAGCAACAAAGTACTGGTGCACACACGAGGGCAAAAGCAGCAGAAAGCAGAGCTTCCTGAGACCTTAGGACAATGTGGGAAATGAGGACCCAGCTTTGACAGAACTTGATAGAGCATTGCTATCCTCCATGATTCCACCATACTTTGTCTAAGAAGATATTTCCTGCAGTTAGTAGCTCTAGTATATCTTACAGTCATTGGCTCACTCTTATGGCTTGTCCTGCTAGGTCTTGTAGCTTCAGCCTTGATGTGATTTAGCTCTGTTATGTCTCAGTGTCAATAAGAGGGGAGGAGAACAAAAACAAACAGTTCACTGTCATTTCAGGAACCAGGAGTTCCACACCGATCTTCAAATTCTGGCTATAAACCATGTGAAATCAACTCACAGCAATAAAAAATACACGTGTGGTGAGAGGACCGTTTTAGAAGTCCTGAGGAAATTCCATTACGTAAGGAAACTTAATAGAATTATGCTGTTAAAAATTAAAATTCTGAATAAAGAAGATGGATGGAATAACATAACAGAGCAGAATGAACGCAGGTCACAAGGTCACAAATTGCAAATATTTGAAGTGTTGAGCATCCCCTGTAATACTAAACAGCTACACCTGATTTGAATGTTAGAATTGCTTGGTGATCCTTTGCTGACACAGTGGGGTGCATAGCAGATTGGGAAACACCGGGTACTTTCACAGGCAAAATCTGGTACATTGGAGACCAAAAAGTCCCCATTTTGGGGCTCTCTTAGATCGTCTAAGAAAAAGCCTCAAACAATTTAACAGAAAAGTAGTAACAAACAGCTACAGTACCACATTCATTCTTCTGCGAAGCCACAGCATTTACAGGCTGAATTCCTTTTGTATTTCACAGGAAAATGTGAACTCTCCTTATTAAGTTAAAGGGATCACGCCCTACTTTGCTGTAAGAAGAACCAGCAAAGTCTGCGCCCCTGTAAATGAATATCTGCAATATGAACCAGAGACGAGAAGGTAGCTGGGGGGTGGCAAAGCTCAGTGTGAGCACCAGGGGTCAGACATAGCTGTGTGCAATCAGACATTTAATGAATTTCTGCAGACAGCTGCTTGCATAACTGTCAAGCTGTCCTACCAGGCCTTCAAAAGCATGGAGCCATTTCTCTTTTTTTTTTTTTAAGGACAAAAAAAAATCTCACTCTAAAAGACACGAAAAGCAAATCATAAGCTGCAATAGTCACAATTACTTTTAATAGCTTATGACTACATGGATTAAGCTTTAATTATTATACTGTTGCTATTTGTCTACTATTGGATGCGTTGGGAAACCAGTTCTAACCCGTCAGATACGATGGACTGATGTTTTCTAATGTTTAAAGTGTTACAGTTCACCCCTACCTTCTGCCAACAGCGCATTTCCACAATTGAAGGAAGTTATTTTATACTATTTTAAACAAAGGTTGAAGAAACTTGCCGTAGGAACAAATTTCCTGAGTTTCATTATCCAAAGCTTTAAAATGACTGGCAAGCTTCACTTTTGAGTCATATAAGTTAATTGATGACACCCTAATCACGAGGAGCAATGCTAGTCTAGTCAGGTATTCTTTCTTCCTGGTAAATACAATCCAGGATACCCTGAGGGTTTCTGCTCAGCACAGATGTAGAGAGAAACACACAGAAAAAGAGGACAGGAACACATTTTTCAACATGTCTTTTCCCCTTATTCAACTGTCGAAGAGAACAAATGCATTGTCTGATGAGGATTATAAATGAGCATGTGCCCAAAGTTAAAACAGAACTTCTGAAAATATAATTGCTACCACTCTGAATTTCATCCCTCAGATACTGACAAATTTTATTTTACTGATTTAGGTATTCTTTTTTAACTACTTAAATTCTCCAGATTATGAAATTATATACTTTGCCTTTCCATCGAAGGAAGGGACAAACTGATCTGGCCACATATATCCATAGACCTGCCAGCTCCCATGACAAGCTGATAAGCCTACCTTTAACACTTTTTTTCCATTTGAGAAAAATTTATCACTCAATAATCTTATAGAAAGGGCCACAGTCACCTTTCAGTATGCAAAACAGACTAGGATATGAGGAAGGAATACTGTGAGGGTGGTGAGACACTGGAACAGGCTGCCCAGTGAGGTTGTGGATGCCTCCTGCCTGGAAGCATTCAAGGCCAGGCTGGATGTGGCTGCGAGCAACCTGGTCCAGAGGGAGGTGTCCTTGCCTATAGCAGGGGTGGAACTAGATGGTCTTTAAAGTCCCTTCCAATGCAAACCATTCTATGATTCTATGGAATGAAAACATATTGCACCATACATTGCACTGATATCAAATCGACAGATCATAATATTTGGGATCAGAACATGATTTTCATGCAGCGTCCTGATTTTTATTTTCTTTTTCCTTCTCACTTTTATAGTATTTCATTAGATATTTGAGTAACAAAACACTCATTAATAAAACTATAAGGAAAGTACATGGCTTCCCCTTGATCAACATTTTTAACCAAGACTTGTAATGACTAAATACTTAATTCTGTGTCTAAACATCTTTTTTAGAAATAGAAAAAAGAAAAAAAAAGAAAAAAAAAAGACAGATCTCAAATCAGGTGCAACCGCTCTTTGGATTTTATATAGAAGAACAACAAAGCAACAATTTCTTACCCTATTTTGACCTAGGAAGTATCAAATGTCTTCCAAAAAGGCAGAACTCTGTCTCTAGATCTTACTGTCAGTCTAACAGCTGTAAATTTGGGGTTCATCTTTAGGATGCTTTTAAATAATCAACACCAAAAATATCATACTCCGTAGCTTGCCTCCCTGCAAGACAGAGTCTTCCCTCCCACGAATGCATTAAAAACAGGGTTAAGATGGAACAGTTTAGAGGAGTAGGTATTGGAGAAAAGTCAGTTATGGACTCTTACACAATTCTTGTCTTAGAATTATGCAATATCTTGGGTTGGAAGAGACACAATCCCTGGCTCCACACAAGACCACCAAAAATTCAAATCTGTACAAATATTGAAGGGCACACTGATCCAGGTGCAGAATCTGGCACTTAGCTCGTGTTAAACATCATGTGGTTGGTGACTGCCCAGCCCTCTAATTTGTCAAGATCTGTCTGCAAGGCCTCTACCCTTGAGGAAATCAACATCTCCTCCTAGTTCAGTATCCTGTGCAAATTTACTTACTACACCTTCAAGTCCCTTATTTAAGCCATTGATGAAAATAATAAAGAGAACTGGTCCTAACATGGAGAACTGTGGAACACCACCGGTGACTGGCCATTACCCTGATGTAACCCCATTTACTTTAATCCTTTGAGCCTGACCCACCAGCTGATTGGCTTATTATAACAAGAGAACTACTGTTGTAAAGTGAGTTTAGTTCAGAAAACAGCCTATTTGTTGCAGTCTTCCCTAAAAACGTCATCGCTCATGCAGTGCACACGTGTGTTGTCGGACTCTGTTTCATTAAAGCTGGCATTTTCCAATTTTCAAGTACAGATATTGTTTCATGCTCCCTATAAAGAAGAAATAGTTTTTTTTACCCAGGAGAATTTACAAAACTTGGTTTCTTGTGGCCACTGTCTAGATTGTACCTTGCCAAACAGTAAGGCCAAATGCAGACTATACGCTTTCACTTCAGTGAAGGAAACAATAGGGGACTTTATCTCTTCCTCCTCTCCTCCAAAACTGCCTATCTCATGAAACTAAGCATCATTTAGACTTTCTACTCCTATTAAGTTGAACTATGCCTAAACCATGTTTTCAAAAGGTCTCTAGGGATTGGCAACTGATGACATGCGGACAATAGGATCATATTGGCCTTGCTTCCTTGCAAAACAACCGAAGCTGGTTTATGTGACAGTGCACGCAACTTCCGCATACTTTTTTCCTTGTTAGTGTTATCTAGATAGAGAGGTTAAAATACAGGAAGTCACGAGGGAGAAATTATAAGAATTACCTTTTTCTTTTCTGACAGAAAATCAGGTCCTAGTTAATGAAACTCATACTCAGCCCCCCAAAACATGTAACAAAATGCTGTAAGCTGTAATAAAGAACCTATCACAAATACAACATCCCAAGTGATAGCAATGATCAGCACATTCTGGAGCATGATATAGAGTTAGATAACATACGGAGCTGTTAACTTATTTTTCCTCCCTGCATTCTCCTTAAAGACAGACCTATGTTTGAAACTTGTTTGGAAGACTTTGCTTGAGAGCTGCGCTGCAAGACTTGTTCATGACAGATAAGGATTAAAATCTCTTTAAATTATAGTTCTGGGACTCTGTACACATGCAATCTTTCCTACAAGGCAAATCCAGAAGGTTCAGTTTTATGTAACTAGTTGGGTCTTTCAAACAGAAAGCAGAAGAGGACAGTAACTCATGTGAAATACTACACCAACATCTGCAACAAACTTTGATTCATCTGCCACCTTTTGAATTTTACTGCTTCCCACCCAGCACTGAACACTGTGATTTTACTGAGAGTTCACCAACAGTACTGAGCACTGTCCCATTGGCCTTTCTAGGGACATGATGACCAGGGCTGAGAAACAAGCAGCCTCATTTTAGATTTGACCTTGCCGAGTCCTCCCTTCCAATACTTGAAGACAGAGTATGAACAGGAGGGAAAAAGACTGTTTATGAAGGTGCATAGTGATAGGACAAGGGGGAATGGTTTTAAACTAAGATGGGGGAGGTTTAGGTTATATGTTAGGAGGAAATTTTACACACAGAGGGTGGACCAAGAGTGTTCTAACACTGGAACAGGTAGCCCAAAGAGGCTGTGGATTCCCCATCCCTGGAGGCATTCAAGGCAAGGCTGGATGTGGCTCTAGGCAGCCTGGTCTAGTGGTTGGCAGGGGGGCTGAAACTAGATGATCATTATGGTCCTTTTCAACCCAGGACATTCTGTGATTCTATAAGTGCTATCTTATCTCCCATTTGAAACAAACATGGAGATATCTCCTACTTCACACTTCACATAGAATCAAGTCTTAAAGCCATCTCCACATTCCAACTAAAACCTTTTGTATCCAAAGTTTTTAAAAGATATTTTATGCTTAGATATCTTCCCATCCCAAACCCTGAGGAGATATTAGCACTTGATTAAGATACCTATAGATTACAAGTGGAGAGAGTACTGATGTCATCTATCACATCCATGACCTACATCATCATGTGCATATATAGGTACACACACTTCTTTTTAAATACACATACATTTTTTAACCTGTAAGAACAAAATGTTTCCCATCATGTGTACACAGTTTTTTTGTTGCTGTTGATCTTTTAAAAACAAAAATGAATCCTTCCTAAAATTGCATCAGATATTCTACTTACAACATCAGTGAATGCTGCTGAAATAGAAGAATGTACTCACGCTACTCTCCTACACAAATTTTGTCATCTAGCTACTAATCCCCGTCTGAGTAACTCAAAGGCTTAATTTAATACATAACACGACTGCCCTCTTGTGTTACACTGGATCCCTTTGCTTTCAGTGGTTGATCTCTCAAATATCTTTTATTTCTCTTTCCCTGAGGTGAAAAAATATGAAAATAAATTTTCAACTGTGAAATTAGAGCTCTACAGTTCTATCACAAAACATAATGTAGCGTATGGATAATAGAAACTGGTTTGGAGAAGAGCAGCACATATCTTCTTATAAAGGAAATATATATATAAGGCTGTTTTCTTTATAAAATTCTTTTTTTTTTCCCCCACAGTTATAAAATTAATTATATGAAATCATTGCTTGTTAGTTAGCTTCAAGTAAGATGTAGAGTAGAATTCACTAACAGCTCTGAATTCAGAAGCCTGCATCAACATGGGCAGTGCACACAATAAGGGGAAAATTCATAAAGGATATAAGAGATACAAGTGTGCACAGACATCCAGTTCACGTGCTTACATTTAAAATTATTTGCACAAATAGGACATCTTTGATGAACACACTCAATTTAGAAGCTTCTAAGGGTTGCAATCGTTCTTTTTTTTTCCTAACAATTATTTGTTTCCATGTATAATTTGCATACATTAATACACTATGCATGTGCTTATAAATTTATCAATTATTTCAAATGCGTTAAAAAACCTTATGATCTGTCCTTCAGCATAAGGGGCAAAGATGGCTATGTGGAATTAATGCAGGCATCACTAACCCATGTGGCACCTGTGAAGATCTAAGCAAGGTGAGGAACTAAGGCCAGATTGCAGAGATCCGCCATCAAGGAGATACAGACAGATTTTTTTATTATTTTTTTTTATTTTAAAGCCAAGATGGTGAATGTCAGTGGGAGTCTGGGGATGATGCTGGCAGATGGCAGACAGAGCTGCATTAGTTGTTTGTTATCAAGAACCAAGGGAAGAACTGGGTTCCCTGCTTTACAACTAAAGGAAATAAAAGATGGAGCAGCCCTTTGGCCAGGGAGGAACATCTGCCATAGAAAAGAGAGTCACAAGACTGGATGAGAGCCCTTCCTCTTCAAAAAGTCAGACTAGAATAAAGCCACAGAAAATACCACATTTTTGCCCATTTCACTTATTTGTGGATCGCCGATAAAGCTAAACCAGAAAGCGCTTATCTGAGTTATTATCCTAACTGCCAGTCTGCTCACCTCTTTGGCCTCCAACACTAACTTCAGCTTCTGGTCTCTCCTTCAGCTTTCCCTTGCTGTTTCTCTGAGGTGTGGGGAGCCGTCAGAGTCTCCCCATCTGCTTTCCCAAGGAAGCAGCCATTGCTTTGATCTGTTAGCACAGGCCCTGCGTGAGCACACACAGTAATTAGGAGTGACTGCAGCAAGTATGAAGAGGGAAGAGAGAAATTATTTGGAGCTTAAGGACACTAATGCCTTCTAAACACAAAAATCTAGAGGCAGGACTAAGGACTGGTACAAGGAGAAATGCTGTTTGAAGGAGTTGCAAGGAACCTTGGAAAGGGGAAAGATGGAGGAAAAAAGTGACAAAGTTTAATTCCTCCAGCTTTCTTCTTCTGAACATGCATTCACATCCTTACATTTCCTAGAGGAGTACCAAGGTCCCTAGAATGCAACACCACCAAAAATGATGTGAAAAATATTAAGCCAAACCAACTTTAATATTTTGCATCTCTGAAATACATCAATTCCAACAAAATTAAAGGCATCACATTCTAAGAACAAAAGCGCTTGATAGCATCACCAAAATCAGCTAATTTTTCTCACGTAACCTCAGCTTGTTTCCTCCTCATCACTGCTGATAGGACTGTCCTTCCCGTTCACTGAAGCTTACATCCTCCAATTACCTCTTCCCCCACAATCCATCTGCTTCACCAAGACATCTCCTAATACTTGTCCCTTCCTTTCCAGCCCTCCCAAAAGATGTTCATTCAGGCGTTTGTAATGTTCTGGCCTTTCAATGAACAGGCCAGAGGAAGTGCAGATGGGACTAGGGTAAGGCAGTAATTAAAGTACAGCTCTCAAAATCATTCTTACTTCCTACTATTTAAACAGCGTCTTTCTCAGTCTCTGTGCCCAATCTATCAACACCATTCACAAGCACTTGGAATGTTTTCTCCAACACATACAACTTCACATACCTACCAACCTCATTTCACTCCCTTCACATGTTTTACACTGTGTATTCTGCACAAACAGCCTGTTCTATTAGAGAAACTGATCTAAAAAAACTGGCAGCTACGATGTGAATATTCTCAGACTTTAGACAGTTGGCTTGCTTTTATCCTTTCCTTTCTTTTTTCCCTGCTCTCACTTCCTTCTGACACACTGACACCTTGCATGCATAAAAAAAAAAAGTCATTAACAAATTACAGCCTTCTGCTACACAAATATTTTCAGTAATTAATACTTAGCTCAGAGGTTCTGCAAAGGATATTGACTAGAGCTCCATCAGGTATGGTTTATATTGAACTGCTTTTTGAGCAGTTCATATCTTTATGTTGTGCCTAGAGTTTCTAGATGCACCATGTCTTAAATATGCAACTCGTGGTTAAAGCACGAAGCCTTTAGTATATACTATTTGCCAATTTGTAATTTACCAGTAACCCACCATAAGCTTTCAAACAAAAAGACAGAAGCAATTAAGAGCCCTAATAATCCGAACCTGCTGTTTGCAGCACACGGTGACTTAAAATTATTCACGTGTTTCAATATGGAAGTGATTTAACATAATTTAGCAAACCTGAGACCTACATTAGGATGTAATAATGATGAATGGATGAGACACAGCACACACACTCACAGAAAACCTGAGTCCTGCAGAGCAAAGGAAGTACCCTTGAAGACCCTTAGCAGGTGCCCCCATGTGGGTGGGCTAAGAAGAAGAAAAAAAAAATACTTAAATTCAAGATTCTAGAGTGTGACAAAGGATGTGGAGAAGAATGCATTCCAAATTAGTACCTGAAAATCGTACGTGGGCAGGAGAGGATTAGGTTTCTAAAATAAAAAGCAGATGGATTGAGAATGCTTACAATATCCACTGAAGAATAAATACATTTTGGTTGCATCCATCCATTACTTATTACCCTACCCATTTCAGGACTCAAACACAGACTTCTTACATGGTACGTTTCACTTATGTGTCCTAAATACATACGACAAAGTATGGTGCCAATTCTCTAGGAAAACACACGCGTGCAAATCCTAACCTTTTCTTCAAAACAAAGAAACTGCTTGCAAAGCCTAAAGATTTGGAGCTACTAAGTAATCAACATAGCAAGTGGAACAATAAATGACATTTAACTTTTCAGGGCATTTGTTCACATGGATGAAGTTTATAACACCTGTGTAATTATGCTATAGACTTCCTGACTCCCTTGTACCACTTACTCTATGAAGTAGCAAGTAAGAGCCAGCTGAACTGTTGCACACTTTGATAAACAGCTGTAGAAGTATATGGTAGAAAGAGGAGAAAGAGGAGAAATTGATATATGTAACAAAATCTCCAGACTCATTTTTGCTATTCATATGCATACTGCCAAACATAGCTGAGCTCTAAAATCCAGCCTGGTGTTTCTGGAAACCAATACAAGGGGAAAACAAAAAAGGGCAAACAATAGCACATGCGGCAACTTAGCACCCTAGACTTTAGGTAAAAGGAGAAAAGAAAAGGATGGATTTTACGTCTGCAGCCTCCCACACAAAGCTCCAGAACACTTCTTCACATTCAACAATGGAGGGAATTTGACCCCTGACTTTCAGGTCTAGGTGAATTTGTAATGCTTCAGACAAAGCTTGTTTCTTTCTTTTTTTTCAACCCCAACTCTGGTGAACTGAGCACAGATGACAGCTCATGTTCTTAAGTAAAAGGAAAACTGACATCCCATACCACTTTGGTGACCGCGTGCTACAATCTGCGGGACAGTCCAAAGTAAGTTCCCATTTTGAGTGAAAAGCAACTTAAAAACAATGGGTTGTTAGGATTTTCAAACCATTCACTGCTGCCTAACGCCTATGAAGTCTACTGCACAAAACTGGCAACTGGAGAAGAGTGGTGCTCAGTATGAGCACTTCTGGATCCCACTGTTACTGCAGAATGGTTTTTAACAATAAGATAGGGCTCAGTAGTCACTGAACAATGGCTAACCTGCATGGAGAACACCTGTGTGGCAAAAATAAAGCATAAACTGATCGCCAAGAACTCAACTAATACTTTCCTGTAAGCAGTATTAATGAATGCTGGAGATGCCTTATAAAATAAAAATAATTTACTGATTTTTAAAGGCAATGTATCTCAGCAACAAAATAAAACTCATTTAATCAAAAGATAAGGTCTTTGTTCACCATTTCTTCTACGTTTTTGACCAAAAACCAGATCCCACATATATTGGGGTCACATTTTCAAAAGCATTAGTATAACTTTAGTGTCAAAACAGGCTTTTCTTTAGAAAAAATAGACATAGGTATTCAACTGCTTCCTAATGTAACAGCACTGCACAACAGAAAAACAGCTCATGGCAACCATTTAGGTATGTTTTACTCCCAATATCTTTAAGTATTGGTCAAAATGGTAAACTTACACTCAGATGTAGATGACAGTGATTTCCAAATGCAACGCCTCAGGTACAGCTCTTAGTTCACCACCCCTCAAATTCCTGCATGTGAACTAAAGTTCTGCAGGGATCCAGAAACATTTTTGGCATCATCTTTCCATTAAAACACAGAGCTCTTTTTACAGATCTAGTCTCTGTGAAGTGCCATTCCTCAAAAACAAAACAAAACACTGAAAACACAACAATCCTACACCCACAAAATGCAGGCTCTCATAAACTAAGATTACATACAGAGTATTATGTTTATTATGTTTCTGCTGTGCTCCGCTCATTCATTGGCTCTCTGCAGGACATTGCATCACACCGAGTACAGTTCATGCGGGTTCAGAATTCCTAAGTGATCAAATCACTGGGACCCCCACCACTCCCAATGACTTTCCTCTTCAGGAACAGTGACATTTCTTCTTGGCAGACACTTGGTCACACAGGAGATGGGACTTCGTTGTGGGGCAGGCTCCAGCCCAACAGCCAGGCTGACAGCAGATACCACTTTCCTTTAGGCATTGTATTTATGCATTTTACATGTAGAAGGGACAACAATGTAGGGGAAAAAAAAATAGATAAATGTTACTTTTCCTTGCAAAAGAAGTAGAGGAGTTACCAGGCACAGCAATGACTAGCATCTGTGTTTACTTTTATCTCAAGAGGTGCACAGTAACCAGAGAAACAGGTGTAGTACAATAACCTAAGGAAAACACAGACCAAAACACAACCGCAAGCAAAAGGTCAAGTGCTCTGCTGTAGCTTTCTAGCAAGCTGACAGCTACTGTAAGGTATTTAAGGCGTTTTATCTGCAACACAAAGGAAATGCTTTAGCCTATTCTATTTTAATTTCCCATGGTGATCAAAACAAAACAGTTCTATACACAGGAGTGACCAAGTCCCTGAGTGAAACAACTATTTTCAGTCTCTGTAGATGTGTGAAGAAGGGTGCACTGCAGTAAGCAGCCACCTGATGCAGTCTCTCAGTGTGGGGCAAGTGGCCATAGCTGGGGACACTGCGTGTCACACAGCCATTCTACCTGACCGTGTTTTTAACTCAGGAAAAATACCCTCAGTAGCAATCAGAAAAAAAAAAAACAGTTGGAGAAGAAACTCAGTAGCGTGTCAATGCTCAAAATGGGTTTCCAAGGAAGCGCAGCAAAAGGAAAATACTAAATTCTGAATCAGGCCCTGGGTTTCCTGGGAGCAGCATTTTCCTGCGAAAAAAAAAGCCTGCAAATGCAATATTTATCTTTGTAAAACACTATGGAATGAGGTTCGTATGAAAAGTCAGTTTGTGTCCATAATACATTTGGGCAATTTTCAGCTCACCTCTACTCAGTCTACAGCTTGTCATTTCCCAAGCAATCACACAACTACAAACAGATGCACATCTCATTTACACCTTTTGAAACTGTTTCCTTGTGCATCTATACTATTACAAAGAGGTATTTTCCTTTAGCGCTGCTGTCCTGTTGCAGTACTCTGCAATACTTAA
>PPHD01015408.1:0-16118 GCA_002909625.1 Bambusicola thoracicus | reverse complement strand
GTGTCATATCTTTAAAAATGTATTTCATATAATGAGATACACAAGTTCATTTGCTACCATATATGTGATTCATATGAAAATCTGGTCTGGAAGTGATCTCTGGAGTTCTTCCAGTCCAACTCTATCAGCAAGGCCAATTTCGAGGTTGGATTAAGTTCCTCATAGTCATCTCCAGCTAAGTTTCAAATCGAAGAAACGGTGCATTCATGTATGTGTTTCAGAATTCTGAGGAACAACTTGTGTTAGAATCTCTCACCCCACCGCAAAATTCAATTCCTTGCATTTTCTCAGCCTTTGTCATTCTGTTAGAAATTCTAATTAGTTTCTATACTCTTTTCCATGCAATTTTCCTTATTTTATTGAAAATCACATCACCCAAGGTCTCCAGGATTAGTCTACACTTTCCTTTCTCACAGAAGCTCGCTTTATACCTTTATTTGCTTTTACTTAAGAGTAAGACTTATTCTGATACATTTCCAATCAAGATCTTATCTTAGTTTTAATTTTATTTATATGTTTATTGAACTCTTAAACACAGGTTATGTTCCAATCAGTCTTGTGAATTTGTATCTTCTGTTCTGTCTTTCGCTGTTATTGGTTCTTAGTGGCTCAGCTACTGGTCCCCCATAATCAGCACTTAGAATTATCTGTGGAGACTGGAGAAAGGTGTTTTCCTTAATGTGTCAGAAAGGCAAATTGTCTGCATTAGCAATAGAATTTGATGCTACCTGGATTCAAAAGAAGGCATTATCCACATCTCTTATCAGCTTGATTCCCTCACTAGAAGAAGGTCATTGAGGCCCTGGAGTGTGCCCAGAGAAGTGCAGTGAAGCTGTGAAGGGTCTGGAACACATCTTATGAGGAAACTAGGATTCTTTAGTCTGGAGGAGATTCAGAAGACCTTCATCACTCTTCATGATGACCTGAAAGGAGGTTGTAGCTATGTTGGGGTCATCCTCTTTTCCCAAGCAACTTGTGATAGAATGAGAGGTAATGGCCTTGAATTGTGCCAGGGGAAAAATTCTTTCTCAAAAAGAGTGGCACTGCATTGGAACAGGCTGCCCATGGAGGTGGTGGAGTTGCCATTTCTGGAGGTTCTCTGAAGGAGGGTCGATGTTGCACGGAGTGACATGGTCTGGAGAGGTCACAGGCATGGGTTGCTGTTTGGACTATGTGATGTTTTTGTTATTTCCAACCTTAATGATTCTGTTATTTTAACTCTTAACTATTAGTAGCTTTGTTTCACTTCACGGAAGCTGCTTGTGCTTTCAGTAGCTGCTTGTGATTGTGAACGTGCTCCAGGTGATTAAAAGCAGTGCGAACTGCTGTAAACCTGACTTAGGGTTCCCCCTGCCTTCCACCAGACACCAGCACCTGGGGCTGGGATTAATCATAGTTAGCTTCTGTGGCCACAGTATGACAGACAGCTTTGCCAGATTTGCAGCTTCTTGTAAACATTTATCCAACATTCAAAAAAAAAAAAAAATACTATTTTTGTAACAGCTCATATTAACAGAATGTTTTGTGTTGTACTACATCTAAAATATGGTTTTATTTTTTGGTTTTATTTCAATGTAGGTAGCTATACTACAGTCATGTGAGATTACATGTAATGATTGTTAAAGTAATTATATATAATATTGAAGTTCATTATATTGCACTGACAGATTTATTAATTAAATTCTACCTTGTATTTGTATTATGACTGAACAAAAGCATGTCTTCACCTGTTGTGTACTATACCATCAAATAATTATGTGATTCATTTTCCTTGTCATTTATGATATTTCCTGAATATTTTGTTTTGTGGGTGGTTTTTTTTTGTTGTTGTTATTAATTTCAGTGGGGGGTTTATGTTTGCAGAGGTACTCTGAAGAGCCACCTGAACAAGTGATAACAATCCATGAAATTTTAGAGGTAAGATGATATTGTGTAGAGATTTGGGGGATTTTCTAATCCTCCAATCTGACTGCAATCTATTCATAAGATAAATAACAGTATGACATACTGTTTAGATAATTTAAAAGTAAAGTGTTTAGGACTGTTTAATTTCTATTTTAATTTCTCTCAAATTAAACCTCCACATTTTTATGAGACTAGATAACCAAATCTTAAGTTTCATCTGAAAAAATGATTTACCCCTTATTTCTATAATTTTATAATGATTTTTATAGAAGTTTTATGAGTCTTAGAGGTTCATTTGAGGGAAAACATGCTTTTTTAAGAAAAGATGTCAAACAAATGATTCCATTTTCTGCTGTGTTTTGTACTGTTTAAACACAAATATTTCTGAAAAGTAATATACCATCAGTTACACGAGAACTAGTAATAGATATTAACTGGATTATCTTCTTTCATATGAGAAAATTGAGTCTCAATTCATATATTTCTAATGGATTTTATGCTAATATTAGTTAGTATGTATTTTTCATTGCAGTACAACTTAAGATTTTGAATTGTCGAGCATAATTCTGAAGGAGCATTATATCTTTTCACAAGCATTTTTCCTTCTAGTCTTAAAGGTAGTTTCCTTTTTGCCCTCCATGCTTATACTTCAGACAGTTGTAAGCATCTACATGTAGAACCTCCCAGAAAAAATAAATGAATTCTTTTTCTTGAGAGAAAACTTGATGAATAACATTCTGGTGTTGAAATGCTATGATCCGGTCACTATGACATTGTTGTACTTTAGTTTAAAGCCCAAACAGCGAATCTTTACTTACATCATCAAAATTGTTTTACATGCCTGAAGTATCTCAGCGTGCCTATTAACGTCAAATTAGGCAGAGTCTGAAAACAGACTCAAGAATTTGAAATAGATGTATTCCCTGTGGAAAACAAATTGCCCTTCATATTTTTTTTCTGATAATATTAGTCGTCTTAAAATGTGAACACATGCAAATAGTGTCGGATTTCCATTTGGAAGAATGTATTAGTTCCAGAAATTCAGACTTATTTTTAACTATTTTGGCCTAAACTGTGAATGTCCCTTATCTTTATTTTATGGTGATGATAGTTGTGGGGTTTTTTTTCTTCTGTTGAGCAACTTGGTTCTAGTTTCAAACCATTTGCCTAAGCAACACATATAACAGTTTCTTAAAAAGACAAATACTGAGTCACATTGCTATTGTAATCACAGATTTACTGTTGTAGAACTGCAATAGATTCGCAGGATTACAATGGAAGCATGTGTTCCTACGGATGTCTCCTTAATGTGTTTGCTTTTTGGATAAGGGAAGTGTACGTTTTTAATAAATCCATGTTGACAGACTAAGTGTATACATTTACATAATTCAAGCATATTAACACATACTTAACTTAGCATGAAGTACCTCAGCGAGCTGTAAACCTATTCATCATGCAAACTTCAAAAATTGTGTTATACTAATTTTTATTCCACTATGAGGCTATATTTTTCTTTCCTTAAAAGTTTTTTTTTTCCCCGTTTAAACAGTTTAAGAATTATTACTATTAGATTGAGGATTCAGTAGGCGAGTTTAAAATTTGAAAGATATTTACAATATAAATGTATGTGGCCATAAGGACAATTTTGGAATATAAGATGTCAAAGAAGACTAAGCAACAGTTCATCTAGAGCAATGTAATTGGAGTAAATATTCAGCACTAGAGCTGATGAATACAAAATACATAAGCTAGAGCAATTCTTTGGAGCATTCATCAAGAAAAAAAAGCAATTTTTTTTTTTTTTTTTAATGCTACTGGGTGGGGGAAAGTTTTTATGCATTTTTCATCAGCAAGAAAGAGGCAAGCAGAATAACTAGGAAAACTAGGAAGGCTGGGACTCTACAAGCTCTGAGTAGAATAACAAAGTATCTAGGATGAATAAAGAAAGCATGATAGAGTAGGCAAAATTACATAATCTTTAGTTATGCATTCCATGTGACCAATATTATGAGGGCATAAACACAGTCTTCAAGAGCACAAAAAGAATGCCGAAACTGATGTTTGATTTTCAGTCTCTTAACTAATAGCGTATTTAGGTAAGGAAGAAACAAAAGGTAAGGAAGTGAACAATGCATTCCCACTGGTACAGATTTTTACGAGCATTGATGGTAAGTCAGTTATGGCTTTGAGACAAATTATTTCCAAAAAACTCTCTCTCTCAATTATGTAAGGATTTCCTACTGCCTTCATGTTCATATTTCTTAGGCATTTACAGTTATACCATCTAAAATCCCTTAAGAATTTTTGATATGCAGAAAAAAAATTAGAACTAGAATTCTCTATTTATCAATACTAATTTCTACAACATGTTCTAAATTTTGCACTTTTGGTCCTCCAGATTCTCCTGAATCAATTAATGTCCACACCACACGAACCCTATGTAGAGGTTGATGACTCATTTTGGCCGCCTTATCTGGAGCTGCTACTGCGAAGTGGAATTGTCCTCAGACATCCAGAAGATCCAAACAGGATACGTCTAGAAGCTTTTCACGAGTAGTGTGATCTACATGTTTACTTTTGAAACAAATCACTACTATTTATGGGAAGCCATACTTACGTATCTACTGAAAACTGCTGGGAAAAGGCTCAGTCATGTTCCATATGAGAATTTCGCAAGTCTTTGAGGGTGAATGGGGAGTGAGAACAGTTTAATGTTGAGTTCTAGCGTAATTGTCTTCTTCAGCTATACTGACTGCATAATTGTAGATCTGGTAGGTGTTGTCCAGAAACACTGACTTTTGTTTTTAACTGCTTGCTAAATGCCCTCCATTCAAAGACTGGCTGTAATGTCTGACTTTCATACACATTTAGTTGCTTTTTTTTTTTTCTCTTCCTTAATTATTCACCTTAATAATTCAGGGTTTTATAGAATGGTCTTTTTTGTTTGTTTTTAAATATTTTGTATTTTGCTATCCTTTACTCATATATTATTCATAAAATCTTTTGAGGTGAGAAGTATCTTTAAAAGTTATCAATCACGGGTTCTTCACTGATCTCCTGTAATAGTGTAAATTCAAGAATAAAAAATATTAACCACCATCTAGCCTGCGGGTGTTTTTTCTTTTTTTTTCGCAAAAACAACAGCAAAAACAGAAAATGAGGACAGAATAACCTATAATGGCAAGCAAGCTCTGGAAGAGCTTAAGTATTATTTTTCATAACACAAATACTATATCTGATTAAGTAATCAGAATTGCTTAAAGGGACATGTCTTCGTTATCTCCCTCTCTCTGCTGACTACCCCGTTTTTAATGCAGCCCAGAGCACAGTTGGCCTTCTGGGCTACTGGCTCATGTCCAGCTTCTCATCCACCAGGACCCCCAAGTCCTTCTCTGCAGGGCTGCTCTCAATGAGATCTTCCCCCAGTTTGTATAAATACCTGCAATTGCCCCAGCCCAACTGCAGCACCCTGCACTTGGCCTTAACGAACCTCATTACATTCTCATGGACCCGCTTCTGCAGCCTGTCCAGGTCCCTCTGGATGGCTTCCCTTCCCTCCAAAGTATTGACTGCAGTGCTCTGCTTGGCGTCATCTGCAAACTTGCTGAGGGTGCACTCAATGCCACTGTCTGTGTCAGTGATGAAGATGTTGAAGAGCACCAGTCCCAAGACTGACCCCTGAGGGACACCACTTGTGACCGGCCTCCACCTTGACACAGAACCATTCATCACAACCCTTTGGCTGCATCCAGACAGCATTGAACAGTCCATCCATCAAATCCACGCTTCTCCAATTTAGAGAGAAGGATGTGGTGAGGGATCATCTCAAAGACCTTGCAGAAGTCCAGGTAGATGACATCCACCGCCCTTCCCCCATCCACCAAAGCCTTCTCTCCATCGTAAAGGCCATCACATTGGCCAGGCACGATCTGCCCTTGGTGAAGCCATGCTGGCTGTCTCACATCACCTCTTTCTCTCATATGTTCCTAAACATAGCTTCCAGGAGGATCTGCTCCATGATCTTCCCAGGCACAGAGGTGAGGCTCACCAGCCTATAGCTCCCCGGGTCTTCCTTTCTCCCTTTCTTAAAAATGGGAGTAACATTTCCCTTTTTCCAGCCACCAGGGACTTCTCCAGACGGCCATGATTTTTCACATATGACAGAGAGCGGCTCGGCAACCACATCAGCCATCTCTGTCAGAACCCTAGGATGGATATCATCCATTAAGACAGGGACCAGACAAATAGAGGACATCAGAAGTCGGAGTCTATTAAAGGCTGTCTGATCAAAAAAAGCTTGTTGACCCAGCTTTCTTGCTTTGACTACAAGATGTATACTCTCAGGCTCCAATCCTCATGGAGGATTTAAGGTACCTGGCTGTCTGCTGGGAAAGCAAGAATGTGAGTTGCAAGCAATCTAGGAGACTCCTGGAGTGTGTTGAGGACAACTTCCTGATCCAAGTATTGGACAGACCTATCGAAGGTGAAGCATTACTGGATCAGCTGCTCATCAGTACATACCTTATGTGCTAGTACAAGTGAAAGGTGAGGATAGTGTTGAAACTCTTAGGACTGACAAGGAAATATGGTCGGATCAACATAAGCTCAAATCCTTCCTTTGAAGAAGAGTACCGGTTTTAGACTCTTCCTCCCATTTCCTCCCCCAGAACCTGTTTTCACTCGGGTACAGACACAGATATTGCTCCCACCTTTTTTAGATTTGTTCTATCTTAACTGTTCCATATCATCAGTCAACCACTATAGCAGGTTAACCTCCCCCTAAAGAGGATACATTACTGACAACTACTATAGCCATCAGTCTCACTCTCTTTCATCCCACTCCTGATTGCTCAGGTATAGCACTGTTCTGACCTGTTACTTTCCTTCAGCCAACATTTAGGAAACTTTAACAGTTACTCTTACTTCAAAGTAAGGCATGTAATTCCAGTAGGAAGAAATACAAAAAGCGTTGTGACCATCAATACCAACATGTAATAACTTATAATTAGCTGCACTTTGAAGTCCAAGACTGACATTAATTTCATCAGCATGATCACATTTTCAGTTTCACATACCTGGTGTCATGTTTATACATCAGTTTAAATAAACCTGACTTATAAAGAAAAGCTGAACCGTGTCTATACTGTCAGCTCTTCAGTGTTGATATCAGTCGCTGTGTAATGAAAGAATTTTTAGTATTCTTGATTCATGACCACAGAAGTCACAGTTCAGCCATCCACTGAGAGGTGTCTGACATTCCAGCTGAGGACAGTGCCCGTCTGCCCATCCTTAATCAATCACTTTGTCTTGTCTACAGTTTCACGACATGAGTATGAAACACATTAAGACCATCCTGGATCTGAGTGTTGGACAGCTGGTTTCCACAGGACACGGTCAGAGATAACCAGCAGTAGGCATTTTCAGCAATGATAAACAGTTAATTTTTCAATTTCTGCACCTCATTCTTCAAAGCTCTTCTCAAGGAAATTTGTTTAAGAAGTGGTTGTTATGAAGAAATGTTTTACTTTGGAGCTGTGGGACAGATCACGCAGAAGTGTAAGCAGAAATTCTAATATCCTTATTCTGGAAAGGAAACTTCTTAAAGTCTTACATCAGAGGAAATGGAACACTATGTATGCTACTACGGCTTCTGAATGACAATACATTTTTCAATCATTTCAGTCATGTTTTTGACTGATTGTTTATGTCACATTGCTGTCCATATAATCTCCAAGAAGCATACCTGTGTTTCACAGTTGAGCCAATTTCACCAGCACAGAGAAGTGTCCTTGGGCTGTGAGATCTTAATTAAAACCCTAGCAGTTCATATCCAGACAACTGACAGATCGCAACAAGACAATTCTGAGAAGTGTTGACCAGACTTCATAGCAAACCAGAATCAGTCTGTTTTCTACAGTATCCAGTAGTGGTCAAGATAGATGCTAGAGTAGCGACAAGAAGTTATGTACAGGTGTCTTTGACTTTCAATTGCTTCTAACTAAGATGGTGTTGTATTGGGCTGTGTCTATTTGACTAGGTCTGTATCTCTGGAATAATGATATTGCTTAAAAACCCTCCCACCTTTTATTCTGCTAATTATCGAATAAGCAGTGGGCTTCTTTATCTATCCTATATCATATTCTCCCAGTATTGAGCATTTGAGAAAAAGATGTCACTATCCAGAATGTAATTCATGGGTAAGGAAATGACCACCTGCTGAATCAAAGGCCAAAACTTGGAGGACAGCACTTCGGGTTTTGACTGTTTCAGTAGCAATGTGAAGGTGCACCACTCAGCACCCAGCTTTGATGGGATCTAAACCGACACAAACATGAAAAAAATGAAATGATTAATCCTCATCAGTAATAACCCCTACTGGACTGGGTATGTCGTCCAAGCAAACTGCACACTGCAAAGGAATTGGTCTAATAATGTCAACACTTTCTTGTGGGTAGTATTGTAAGATTACAAGGAAGCACAGATGACAACAGTTGTATGCTCTCACAGACTCAGCCGTGTGAAATACTGGTACAAATTTTCTATGAGTATTTCCTATCCAATTAATTAAATTCTTCTGGGTAGATTTTTCAACTTCCGCTGATGGCATTAAAGTTAGCTGTTGCATTTGTCAACACTTTACTGAAGATAAAAGAATCATGATTAGAAAGACCGGCTTAAAAGTTTTGGGAAATGAAGTTTTGGCAGAAATAAAGCTGATCTTTTTGCTTGTGTGTTTCAGGAGAGAACAGGTGATACTAATGAAGACTGTTATGGTTGTCCTAGCATTGGCTGGGGTCAAGTTAACCTTGGTATGGTATATCATCTTGGAATAACAAGTGTATCTTGAAATGTCAAACATTTTCAGTATTTTGGTACAACAGCGTTACATTTTCTGCACCATATCATATTTGAAGCTTTTTTTTTTTTAACAGTGTAAGGAAAATCCAAATTCACTGGTATGTATTCACAAAAGATAGTCAACCCATGCATATTCTGAGAGAAAGTAGTTTTTTTTCAGTGTTTTGGATTACTTTATCAGGTCTGGTATGGGTATTTCCTGCTGTTAGATTTTTTATTTACTTATTTATTTTGCTTCAAACTTATAGCACAACGACTTTCTGATTGCAATGATTTTACTTAATCCCCAAGGCAAAATTCTAGTGATTAAGCCAACGAGATTCTTTTTTGTGCATATTCTCAGGCAACGCTAACACTATGTTTTAATTCAGATTGTTTCCAGGTTAAACAATGAGCATTCCAAGGTACTTCAGCAGTGCCGAACTACTCGTAATTATAATCAGCCATGGTTACAAAAAGTTCTTTGTTCTGCAAAAGTTTTAAATTCCGTACTGTCAAATGAAACATAATCATGCCTTCTCTATTTGGCAACAAACACTGCTTGCAGGTGCTTCCAAATGAGCTTTTGGATTGTAGTTAGCCAAGACAAATGTTTTTGGTGGTATTCCTCTTGTAATTGCAGTTTAGGTTGCATTCAGATGAGTTGCTGGAGACTGTTTCAGGCAGAATGACTTAAAATACAAATTAAACCAGATTGATGCTGCAGTGAACTTGATAAAGAACCAGTCCTTTACTATTCATAATAAATCATTTTCCCCGCAATCAGTTGTTTAAGTTCTCTTCAGATAATAAAGTGCCTTTATTTTGCTTAATAGAACACTGGGAAATTCTGTTTGGTGACGAGGCAAGACATTATTCTTTGTGTCATGATCTTCTAGAGACATCTGTGCCAGAATACTAAATTCTCCACAATTACAGTGCTTAAAATTGGTATCTCTTACAGCAGTTTATCTTTGGTATTTCTTTGGCTTTTATTTAAGAGAATTTTCTGTTCAATTTTCTGTGTATTTGTACAGGCTGTAAAGCTCAGTGGTTAAATCATTAGCTTATATTAATCAGAATTGTCAAAGAGTGAGGTTTACTTACAGCACTACCTTTATTTGTAACCTGAGGCAGTTGCATCCAGTCTTTTTATTTGAATGTGCAACGTGCTGTTATCTTAGTATCATTTATTTTCAGAGTTGTGTCTGCTTCACTATTGAGAAGATTTTGTTTTGTGAAAGTCGCTGCATCAAAGTCGTACTTTGATTAGGTCCAGGGACACTGGTTATAGTCCTGCAACACTGGAAAACCGAGTAATTACTTTGTTGTATTTCAGAATACAAAGGCTGAAGGAAACACGATTGAGGTTGCTTAATAGAAAGGGAACAGATCTGTGTTTCATCACAGAAAGGTGAAAGAAGTCAACACAGCCGCATTTCAAATTAGACGGTCTGCTCAGAACAGTGCTGCTATCTGTCCTGCAAATTCGGAATTCACTGAGGCTTTAACTTTGCTATCGTTGAAAACTTTCTAGGGCAGAGCTGTATGTTATGGCATGCTTTTTGCAATTGTATAATTCTATTTTATTTTTCTTTTGTAATTAGACATGCTTGGTAATTTCCTTTCGTATACAATCACATTAAGAAAATGGAGCTATAATTATACTTTACAGGAGACACAAAGAGTTTAAACTAACTCAAATCAGTTATATTTTTATTACTCCCTGATGCTTCTCTGCTTTCACTGAGCACAAAGAAGAGTTGCTACGCTTTGAAATGTGTGCACCAGAGGTATAACTCAGATGCACTCAGACGTGCTAACTTGACTTGCTGTTTGCAATCACTGTAAAAATCAGGAAACAGGTACAAATAATGGTATTGCCCAATTAGTACTTATGAAAATGATATTATCAGGTAGTTCCAAGCCACTCGTGCTTTGCAGAACAACTGCTGGCTGCAAACAAAGCGGAGTTGTGCTGCTGTTGCGCCTAGAGGCTAAAGCTGTGCAGTGGATACATTCTCCAATTGACCAAGCACAAGCTTGACAAAAATAGTGTAGCCTGATCAAAGTCCCTTGTATGCGACAGGATTTTGGCATCCTTGCACAGAGTCGGTGATTTGTGAAGATAAAATGTTGAAGAACTGGCAAAGCTATACAAATAATACCATAACTGCACATGTGAGGGATTCGGCAGAATTCTGCCTTCTACAGCTTTCCTTCTACACCTAGGGTTAATGTGGGCAGTAGCAACATGAGTTTAAAAAATATCTGTAAGTGCCCTGACTGCTAACTTGGAGATGATTAACTCAGAAAGCCAGCTCTCACATATGGGTTACCACTCAGGAACACTGAAGCTGACCTTGAGAACAGCAACTGCGCCTTGACTGACTTAGTCAACCAGCAACTCTATGTTAAGGAAAGTGTAGCTGCCGCAGTGTACAAACTGTGTGACGTAACACAGATACTAATTTTATGAAATATTACATCACTATATTGACTGAATTACCACAAGAGAACCAGCACTTTCTAGGGAATCAACAACACTGGGAGAGAACAGGCAGAGCCCCACTAGGATGAATGATACGAGTAGGATTTAGCATGAGAAATTCATACCATGCCAGAAATATCCTAAAAAATTGGATAGCCCTAAATGAACATAACAGGTTAGGTGTAAACCTTTGCCTTAAATCTAGAGTTATTTTACTCAACCACATTAATTATTGATGCAGGTCTGTTCCACTATAGATAGGACTGTCCACAGGACTACAACAGGGATGAAATCATCCCACTGGACACTGCAGCAGTGATGCCTACAAACCTTGTGCGAAAGCAGCACTGTCACAATTGTTTAACAAGATTAGCCTTGCAACATTTTAATAAGATGTTTTTCAAGCTAATTGTGAAAATGTCTAATCTGTAAGACAGACAGATCATGTTTAATTCTGCAGGGGAGACAAACCTGACTGTAAAAAGCCAAAATGATCAAATCAATCAAAATCAAATAATCAAAATGTGTGTTTCACTTTTAAACAACAAATTTGCAGTTTGGAAGCCAAGTAAGCCAGTGATACTGAAATAATATTAGTATGCATATTTATGGTAAAGGTCAGGTTATGTGAAAAAAAAACAATCAGATACAGGAGTTTACCAAATTATTAGCAAACTACAGAATTGTTTGTAAGCTACAAAACAGCCTGAACCAGACCAAATGGAGTATTTTTAGTAAATTTATTAGAATGATATGCTTTGCCATGAAAAGGTTTTATTTCAAAGATTTATACCTGGTTTGTGTATGGTGAAAGAAGTCTTTTGCATAAGTTTGCTGACAGCAGTGTAATAATAAAAACTTCGCTATTCATTAATGAATATTTCAACTAACCTTTAACAGTATGTTATCACTACAGTGCTTTTTTAGTACTCTACACTGCAGCCTGATACTAAAACATAGGTGTTTTTGTTTGTATTCACTGTTCCTTTCCAAAATACTTAAAGAAGTGATTGTGTGATCTATTCCAGAAAGGTATTTTCCCAATTAGGTTTAGTGATACATAATTACGAAAAAAAAAGCTGCTGTTTTTATATACCACTCAAAGTATTTTATATATGCCTTAGAAGCCTAAATTATACAAGTGATTACATTTCATACGGTGTCAGTACTGAACAGTTCTTCATTATTGACATGGATGAAGATATAGAGTGCACCTTCAGCAAGTTTGCTGATGATACCAAGCTGGGAGGATGGCTGACACACCAGAAGGCTGTGCTGCCATTCAACAAGACCTGGATTGACTGCAGAGTTGGGCGGAGAGGAATCTTATGAGGTTCAACAAGGGCAAGTGTAGAGTCCTACACCTGGGGAGGAATAACTACATATATCAGTACAGGTTAGGAACTGGTCCGCGAAGAGGAGCTCTGCAGAGAAGGACCTGGGGGTCCTGGTGGACAACAGATTGGCCATGAGTCAGTCCTTATGGCCCAGAAAGCCAGTGGTATCCTGGGCTGCATTAAAAAGAGCGCGGCCAGCAGGCTGAAGGAAGTGATCCTCCCCCTCTACTCTGCCCTGGTGAGGCCGCATTCAGAATACTGTGTCCAATTCTGGGCTCCCAAGTTCAAAAAACACTTGGAGTGCAGTGGAGAGCCAAAAAGATGATAGTGCATCTCCCTCCTTGGAGAGACTGGGACTGTTCATCCTAGAGAAGACTGGGGCAGGGAGGCTGGGGAATCTTTCTCAGTGTTAATAAATAAAGTCAGGTGGATGAGCCCAAGCTCTTTTCAACAGTGACTAGTGACAGAACAAGGGGTAACAAGCACAAACTGGAACACACGAAGTTCTATATAGACATCTTTATTTTGAAGGTGACAGAGCACTGGAAGATGCTGGTTGGAGAGGTTGTGGAGTCTTCTCTGTAGATATCCAAGACCCACCTGGATGCCTTCCTGTGCAGTCTACTGCAGGGAACTGCTTTAGCACGGGGCTGGACCCGATGATCTCCAGCAGTCCCTTCCAACCCCGACAGTTCTCTGATCCTGTGATTCTGTGATATTAAAATCTCAATCGATACATTGTAGAGAGAGTCAATACTAAAGGTTACCATTTCATTTTGGAAAAAAGTGACATTCTGTGTGTTTTTCTTCTACCACATTCATATGATTAACTCATACCATTACAAAGATCCTACAACTGATTTTCTTATGAGATTTTGTGTCTATCTCTTCTTTCTAGCCTCCTCCACACGCATCTTCCTCTATATTTTGTTCTGGATTTTCTTTTATCTTCTCTATTTCTTTTATTTTCCCATTTCTCCTTCCAAAATCTGTACTTTACTCTGTACCTTCTAGGTCAAGCAGTATTCTCTACAGAGCGCTCCCCAGCCCCACTGTAACCGAAAACAGACCTATCTTTGGCTCTGAGCCTTCGTCCAGACACTTCCATTGTGCCACAACTTTCTCTGAAGATTTTCTCTTCAAAGCTCATACATTCAAGAAGTATTTTCATTTGTTTTCTGAGGCAATACTGATCCACACATTGCTTTTTTCTTATTGAAGTGTCCAGGGGAAGACAAGGAGGAAAAATGGCCCCTTTCTTATCAAGGTTATCAGATGCAGTTTTAGCTGCTTTGTCAGCAAGGCACTGCCTGCAACGTTTCCTGACTCAAATTAATGAAAAAATAATTCATTTCAAGACATGTTCCTCTCTTAAAGTTTTCCAACTCTTTCCTAGAAACGTGGGATTATCAGCACTATTTCCCAGTAATACAACTATGAATAACCCATCACACTGTTGAACAGTTCTGTCATACACAGAACTGAGAAAGTTCAAAAAGGCATCACAGTCGCAAGGACAGCTTGTTGTTTGAAGAGGCTGATGGACAACATTTTAGAGGCAAATTTTACACTGACGATGGACACTTGCCTTTGTTATTAGCTTTTGGCCTAAGCGACCAGATACTTTACCACATCGAGAACAGAGATTCAAAGCCGGCACGCCCACCTGTGGCCGCACCCCGCACCCCGCCCCGCACCATCATGGCGGCGGCTCTGCCCGCCCAGAGGTCCTGCGCGTGCAGCCGTTACTCGGCCGTCCCTCAGCGCTGCCGCAGCACGCAGCGCCATTCACGCAGCAGGGTGGACTGTGGCGCGCGGGGCGCGGTGTGGGTGTGAGTGCTGCGGTCTGTTGGGTGGACGCGCAGTGAAGAAGACGCTGCCGTGCGTTCCATTCTGATGCAGGAATTCGAGAATACCTTTCAAGGTTGCCGAAAAAATCATCGTTTTTTTGGTTTATTTGCGAATCGCCTCTCAGTTTACATAAACACGTGCCCTTTCCGATGGAAGGCAATAAAAATGTGACTTCTCCCAGCCCTCTCCTACCTCAGAGAAATGCCCCCCACTTCACAGTCGCGCCTCCTTCATCTCACCGCGTTTTGGCAGTACCTGCGTTTGTGAACAACCGTTTTCAGGTTGAAGCACAGAAGAGTGAAATTCCATCATTGATCTCTGAGGAACGCCCTCACTGAGAACTGCAGCCATTGCTGTGGCACCGGGGAGGGGGCATTCGTTGCACAAAAATGGTCACATAACCCACTCGTTTTATGGCTTTGTTGCTCTTTTTTTCATGCTTTAACTAAAAAGTAAAAATATAAATAATAAAATAAGTAAGTGTTACTTTCTGTACATTAAGTATGTATTTTTTTGAAAGTAACACCTATTCTATTATCTTGGCCCACGCTATCAGAGTCGGATGTTGGTGATACAGCAGTAGAGGCTGAACCTTGTCACCAGCATCCCGTTACATGTTGTTGCCATGTGACAGATGGCAGCAGAGGGGCACTCGGACAGATTGGTGTGTGCCATGGAGGTTCACGTGGAACAGATGTGTGTCACTGAGATCTTCCGTGCAGAAAAAATGGCACCTGCTGACATTCACCAACACTTGTGAATGCTGATAGAGACCAAACAGTGGATGTGAACACAGTGAGGGGTGGGTGGTGCTTTTCAACAGTGCCAACTGTGGTCACCTCTACTGGTGCAGATATTTACAAGTGCAACATGCAGACTTTTGTTCATTACTGGCGAAAGTGTGTAGCTTATGGTGGTGACTGTGTTGAGAGTGTTTAGTAACTGAGAATTTGCTTTATCATTGTTGTTATGCTCTTTGTATTTGTTTTAGTTTCCATGGAAACAAATAGGAGGCATTAGTTTTGGAGCAACCTATGTGGCCCTAGACAATTTGTCTTCGCTCATTGTGGCCCAGGCAAGCCAAAAAGTTGGACACCCATACTATAGAGCTTCTAATACACTTTCTGTACTGGGAAAACTGCTTTGAGGATCAAGCATGTGCTAGGTACGCTTGTATTTGTTCTTTATTTATTACTGTTATCTGTTCCTATCTTAAAAATAAATTAATAAAAATGATTACTGGTTAAGAGTTTGAAGGGAGCATCTTTTCTTTAGAAAGGCTTTTATACTCTGCTTGCTGATTGCTGACATTCCTCAGTCCTGGCAGATCAATTTACAGGAACACTGTCCAAATTGTACTCCCTTTCCTGAGCTTTATGAAGAACAAGAAAACTGGAAAATAGCAACTTTTTAAAAAGTTGAATTTAAAACAAGTTTCTGTATATGTAGTGATGGAATAGTTGGAAATCTTTTGATGTAAGGTGCACCATTTCATAAACTTTTTTTTTCCCCTGAAATAGTTACACTCTATTGTAGATGGAACCAATGAGGGATTTCGATTTTTTATTTTTATATTTTTTTTCAGTTTTATGGAAGTTAAACTCTAGGCTGTAGACTATAGCTTGTCATTACTTTTTATGGAAAGGTTTTTTCTCCGTCATACAAAGGCCAAAAAAAAAAAAAAAAAAAAAAAAAAA
>PPHD01015407.1:0-16118 GCA_002909625.1 Bambusicola thoracicus | reverse complement strand
TCCCCCTACTCTGAAATGCTGTCTTTGCAGCTTCATGAATGCTGATGTTCTTCCAGTCTCTTTAACCATCTGGACAATACTGTTCTTTCCCCTGCCTCTCCTTTCAGCAGTTAGAAGTAAAATAACACTTCCTAGCTACTTTAAAGGACCTCTATACTAAGTACCATCAAATTTTTACTTCTATGACAATATACAAGGTACCCAAAGTTGAATTTTCTAGTAGAATTTCCAGTGAAATTATAGAGAGAAACTCAGGAGTGAAGTGCCACTGGTCGCTCCTCTGGATAGACCATGGCCATAAACTATTGGCAACAAGAAGGGAAGTCCAGAAACAGGTAAGGGCCTTTCTATCAGCATCTCCTAGCAAAAGGTCACCAACTGACCTGTAAATAACACACAGCTCTGCTATAGTCTGGCAGACTAGGCCAAGTATGGTGTTAAAAAAAGAGCAGCCTTTCAAATCTGGACATAATAAAATGCAGTTGTCTGCAGCAGATCAGTACCTAAATCTATGTAGGGTGCCCAAATACAGTCTGGTATATTTGGGAAGGGAGACTGGGAAGAGAAAGGAGGAAGGAACTTTGATGCAATAGGAAACTTCTGAATTTATCAAGGCAGATCGTCTGCATAGCTCTGGGGCTGAGGCCTTATATATAGTCTTTGCTATTCTTAGAGCATGCAGCAGAACAATGGCTCCATTTGAAGAAGCTCTTTTATAGCTTGCCAATATAAAGAAGGCTGCGCAAAATGATATGATCATGTAATTGAACACTGTAAATAGATATTCTGACCCAGACGATAATTTTACATTAGCTCACTTTCCTGCCACATCTGAACTTTGTGGACATAACAGAATGAGAGAGATTTGATTAAATTCTCTGGATTATAAATGCTAAACTTATATACGATTTATAAAATCAACAGATTCAGTGGAGCCTTCTTTCTGTTCACAGAAGCAGAAGCTAGATTAACATAATCCATTTGCTGGTTTGATCTTAATGTATAGTGATGAAATGAAGACCTGTAAATTCTGTGAAATCCAAACCTCAAATGTGAAGAAGGCCTTGTAATTTTTACAGTGCTGCCACAGCTTCCCCTATTAATTAGGATTAATTGGGATTATTAAAATCGGTTCTGTGCAATGCAATAGAACTGGTGGTACAGGCTTGAGTCAGACAGATGTAGTATGCAACTGCATTTTGAAGGACCTCTGCCAAAACAGCAGGCTAATGTGACAACCACTACTGGCTGGTGCAAGCCACAGTGTCCCAGCTTGCTTGGCATCAAAGGCTCTGCTTTGTGTTCAGTACTTCGTGAGGTATGAGCAGTACTGTGTCGTAGAGGTGTGTTTTGGTAACTCCTCTCCTGTAAGAGCCAGCTGCTACCCAGCGTACAGTATCTTGAAGGTACTGCCAGAAGGGGCTGCTTCAGAGCAGGCATCTCACTCAGTTCCTTTCCACTGTCATCCTGAGCAATGCTACACCAGCCTGAATGCACACATAGTCACACCTGTACTGGGGAATCCACAGCAGTTGGTATGGAGCAGATCCTTACACTTGCTGCTGGCCTTGGGAAAAAGGGGCATCACGGACAATACATTCTTATTTAGGAAGCTGTGAGATGAAGATTGGATCATGCCCCATGACCTATTTCAGGGGTCCAGTCTGGCCTACAGCAGAAACATAGCTAACCCACTAGGATCCTACTTGGAGAGATTTTGATCCAGCACCATGACCTCATACCATGTGAATTTATTGTGTCATGGGGCCATGGCATTTTTCTTACGGCCTCTAGATACCGCATCTCTCCCACAGAAATCAAGAATATTGAAGTAATATATATGCTTTTAAAGCATTTCTGTACTGCTTTTTAAGGGCATGGTACATAGAAAATTACTTGGAAGGACTGAACTAGAGCCATTTTAATTTGGCAGATTTTCCCATGCAGTGCCACATACCAGCTGGGGCTTCTGCTGAATTTCATGCTGTTTTACAGCTGCAGTCCTAAGCTCTGGGCAAAGTTGCAGGCTTACGTTAAATCCAACTGCATGACAAAGGTGTGGTGGTGGCAGATGGGCAGCACCATGTTCAGCACAGAGTGATCAGTCACCCCTGCTTGCGGTCATCGCTCCGAGTGGCTTTGGGGAGAAAGCCCATTTTCCCGTGTTTGGCTTTACTGTGGTGTTGGAATTCATACAAAACGTGGCGGTTTCTCTCCTTTCTCTTGTGATTTAAACCATGCATTTTTTACATGGAAGATAGCAGCAGAAAATGTATGCATGGAGCTGGGAATGGGAACCAGAAGTTCCTGCCTGACTTCTGCGTCTGGACTCTCAGCTGGAAGGTTGCTTAGCTTTTGTTTGATTTGCATTGATATACTGTTACATCATATATGTGATACAATAGATTAAAAAAAGCCATGTGGCTCTTGTCAAGAAAAAGTGAACAAATATGCGCTTTTAGTAATCATTACCATGTGGCTTTTGTGCAGTTTCTACATATAACATTGAGTCACTTATATCCCACTGAAATGCTGTTTTTCTTTTGATCTGAGAGGACAGTTGAAACAACATGTTTATTGTTACAATAATACTTTTTCATTTCAGCTCCTTACATCTTCTTTGTACCACATCCTATATGCCCAGAGAATCTCTATGCAAGAAAGTGAGCTTCAGATATGTTTTCTTAACATAATTTAAGCAAATTTTAAGAAAATGGGTTAAAAAAGTCATCTTCCTTTTAAATTGTTTTAAAATTGGTGGCAATAATGCAAAACAGAGATAGGAATGTACTTCCACGTCTGGCGGTTCAGCATGGCAAGTGGAACGAGTTGTTGCTTCACAGACAGGTCTTACATATCAAGTGTTTTCTGAGTGAATTCACATAACACCAGAGTGTGAGTGGTCATATTTAATCTTGTCAGTGGCGCTTTCGATGCTGCACAGTTTGGACTAACCTGCTTTAAAGCTCTGCTCTTTAACTCGTGCTGTTATTGTCTGCTACAGTTGTTGACTCAGTAGATTTTCTGATGTGGTCTGGGAATGAGTCCTTTTGGACTTTCACATTATCATATTACAATATACACCACACATTATTTATACTGGGGGTTAATTACATCATCTGAATGGAATTCGCTTTCCGCCGTATCTAAAAGTTTGTATTTTAAAGTAATATTTTCTTTTTGTGGAAACTCAGAATAAAACTGCATTGATTCTTAAGGAAATGAGCCTTGCATTATGATTTTTGGTATACGCTTGGCTTTAAACAAAAATATTTGATTGTAACAGTTAACTGGGAATTGTTGTTACAGGATGAAATACATCACTTCTAAACTGTAATGGAATGTGGAATCAATCCAGCTGAGTGTAGCAGATAAATAAAATAAATAGCATTAAGTCCTCTCCAAGGCACAGAGTTGCTAAGTAAAACTCATCCATGTTTACTGTAATCTTAACTCTTCTCTCAAGCATTTCTATTTAATTTTAAAATAAAATCTGGAGAAGTTTTTAGGACCAGGGATTGAAATATGTAACCCCATTCATGTGAAAAACAAGTGGAAGACAGCATGCCATTATGCGAGTACTTATTTTTTTGTTTGGCTGTCAACACATAAATGTGAAAATAAATTGGAGGGACTGACTGAAAAAACACATTTTTTGTCATGGCTTATTGGTGAGTTTCAAGCCCTGAAGTTCATTTTGGGTCAAACAAACATTTTGTTTTCTTCCTGAAACACAGTGCCTCATTGAGTGGTGAGAGAAGCCGTAGCAATGAAGGGCTGGATTGAAAAAATGGAGGAGGTGATCCTTCCCTTGCCCTTGCGACCAGGTGATGGCACTCTGTGGGATGTGGATGGCCCCTCTGCATTACTCTCCTCATTTAACCAGGCTGCTTTGAGCCAGCATCTCCTGTCTCACAGGAGCATGCCCTCACCATGGCTGTCCTCATTATCCAGGGACAGCCGCTCAAGCTGTCATGCTTGGTCCCCTTTTCTGTGGATAGAAGGCCCTATAGCCTGTCCCATGGGGAACTTGTCCCAGAGACCCTCCTGCCTCCACCCTTGTGCTCCTGTGTGCAGAGATCAGCTTTGAGAACCTGGCTCAGCCCTGGTCTCCTGGGGCTGTTTTGTGTACACAGTTGAATTCTGGTTTTAATTCATGAGGAACTTGCTTTTTGACCAAAAATCTCCGTGCATGTGTGAGAAACTATCAGTCGTGGTAGAAGCTCAGCTTCCACACTTCCTTTTCTCTCTTTGAAAGCAAATCACTCTGGATGCACTTTGGATATTAAAAATAAGAGAGCTCTTTTCTTCCTCTTCACCCCAAATGAAAAACAATTCAATAACTTTATTTTTTCCTCCCATCTTATAAATAAAACAACCCTTTCCCTCAGATGGCCATGCAGGACAGTCCTGTCTGTGCTGCACAATGGCAGAAGGAGACCTCTGAAGTAGTGCCAGCCCGGCTTGCTTTGAAATGGGAGACAGCTGAGTCCTGTCAGCCTGAGAGAGCCTTCCTGAGCAGTGGGGCACTGGGTTAGAAGTCCTTCCTGATGTTCTCCTGCTTTGCTCATGCTTATCTCCTACCCCACTGGTCCAGTTTGTGTAATTGGGATGGTTTCAGCTGCAGACTGGTCACAGGTGGTGGCCTCGAGACCCAAAATGTTGCTGCAAACCACAGCTGATACACGTCTTCAGAATCCATTTGTAAAGACAATGCTTACTGCTTTCTGGTAAATTAATTACAGGGATGAAAGCATGACGAAACTTCAGTTTCATCTGAATGAGTCCATCCCTACCTTGTGACCTTCAGGGAGCAGCTGTGATCTCTGAAGCACCGAGGTTGGTGCACACATTTGAAAATGTCCACATTTTATGCACATTTGTACTTGATAATGGTGGCCAAGAGGTCTTGCAGAAGAAAGATAATTATTTCCCACTGCCTTTGTGTATTTCCTCACAATACTCTAGACTGAACTGGAAACCAGTTAAACAAATCCGTTTTATCGGCCTTGTAAAGCTTTCCTGATTGACTCCCTGTTGTGCTGTTGAAAACTGAGGGAAGCCGGAGGAAGGATTTGTCAAGATGAAAAAACTCCAAGTCACCAAGTGTGTATGTGTTTGTGCACAAAGAACAAAAGAAAAGGTGGAATTATGAAGCTGTTGTCAGTAATGAACGGAGAGTTGCCAAGGCCCAATCTTCATTCATGAGCTGTCTTTAGTTGCAAAGCGTAGAGGATTCAAGATGAGGCTTGGAAAAGTCCTTTCCAGCTCTGCTTCATCTAGAGACACCAGGGCTGGTGGGGTACTTCCAACCCGATATGATGCAGTGTATCAGATTGTCATTAAAATGTCACCCTGAGTACATTAGCATTCAAGAGCTAATTCAGTATGAACAACCAGAGATATGGCGATGCAAGACACAGGAAGAAACTGAAAATCAGAGTGTGCTTTGGGTCAGATTGAAAGTTGATGAGTGATAGAACTCTATTTTAATACAAGAAGACTGTACTCTTCTCTGTAAGAAACATAGTTTTTGCTTCTTCCTTCTCTAGAGGTACTTTCTACCACTGAAACAGGAAATAGCACAATAATTTTGGGGGCCTAAGCCACCATTACTTTTCTTTCTGCCTGAGACTTGACTCCTTATACAAAGGATATCAGCAGCCCCTTCCCAGACTGAGGTTACTGTGGGCCAGGAAAGTAAGTGCTCAGAGTATCCTACTGCAGCAAAAGCTATCTTTTGGGTCTGCTTTTAGTTTTTAATCTAGGAATGAGGGGGAAGTTCATGGATGGCTACCAAGCCATTACAGGTGGTTGAAAATATTTAACTATGCTTTTTTTAATAATAGGCAAACATTTAAAAAAAAAAAAATGGTTCTAAGATCTATCTGATTCCCTTGAGCCATTCAGCATGTTACTGACAAGATCAGTCTGGGATGTGGGATTCATTCCATGAACACAACCTTTTCCCTTCTTCCAGGGCAGAAGTTCCCTGCAGGTGCCAGTCACCGCTGTGGCTCTGTCTGTATCAGCCAAGGCTGAGGGGAAGCACTCTAGCTAAAACAAACACCCATCTTGCCTGTGAGGGGTCTTTTTCCTGTCACGTTATGAGAACCGAAGGGTGTTTTTTTGACTTTGGAGTGGGAACCACATCTGTTGAACAGCGGCGGTGCTTGGGTGAAAGGTTTCTTTCCCTCAGCGGCGTGGGTGCGCAGGGAGTGCTCACTTGTGGCTCTGTTGGTGCAATGCCGATGGTGAGCGAGGTTATCATCCCCCAGGCTGCTACTAAAGGATGTCCTGCCCCCTCCCTCCATTTGTCCAGTGCTGCCAAAACTTGCCTGGTGATTCAGCTGCTCCTCTCTTGGTGAGGAGCTCCTCAGCCAGCTTCTGGTTTGGACTCCTCCAGGCCCCAAACCTCGGCCTAATGTGCTTGGCTGGACATAAATCAAAGCAGAACTTAAAAAAAAAGAAAAAAAAAAAAAGAGTTGTTTGTGTTTTAGAGATATCATATCATTCAGACTTCAAAATATAAATTCCCTTTAAAGTCTTTTTCCCTCCCCTGTGGTTAGGCATCGTTAGCTGCTAGACTTCCTTAGTCTCAGATACAGTGTTAGTAGAGATTAAGGAGGAAAACAGGATCTTTGTTTGGGCTATACATATGTCTAGATTGTGCAGTGATTGCCAGTATGTTTTTCTTCTTCCAGCTGTATGTCAGCTTGAGATGAACACTTCATTGTTGTCTAGCCACCTGTACTATCACAAAGTACTAGCTGACTCTATCCATGGTGCACAGAGGAAATGAAAAGATATTGGTGCTCTGAACAGAGCCCTTATCTCCTGATGATGGTGATTTGGACTAGCTTTTGCTATGACCTCTGCTATGAATAGTGTCCAAGCTTTTTATCCACTGTGGTATTGCTCTACCAAGGCTATCATGAGATGGCATGGAAATGATCTGCAGTGTTTTTGTTCTGCCTTTGGTGTGCAAAACTGCTGTGTCACATGCTGAGGGTGCCATGCTACCATGTCAACACCTGCTGGCACTGATGGGTATTCTCAGTCTCCTGAGATCACAGAAGCGTAGAATAATGTAATTGTTTGAGTTGGAAGGGACTCTTAAATGTCAATCTAATCAAACTCCCCTTCGATGAATAGGGACACCTACAGCTGCCTCAGGTTGCTCAGAGCCTGGTCCAGCCTGACAGTGTATGTCTCAGGGACAGGGCATCCTCCACCTCTCAGGGTAACCTGCTCCTTTGCCTCACTAGTATTTTAGGGAATGATTTCCCAGTGTGAGTAAGAGTAAACATGTTTGGTTTGGTTCTCTGGAGGTGCCTAGATTTCCTTCTCACCTCCCAGGATGTTGGCCAAGGTCACCACAGGGATAATTGTGTGGCCACAGCCTCGTGGCCTGGTGACTTAGTTTTCCCCAAAACCTGAAGTTTTGTTCCCCACTTCCATCTCCACCTTGCGCTGCTTGCCTTGTTCTGGCATTAATGCCTATGTGGCCAGCTCTGTTTTTCACCTTTCTGCTCTTTCAGAAAACTGATCATGAAGCTTGGCTGCAGTCAAGGAGTGCCTTCTCTCTTGGTGGTGTGTCCCCTTTTTTTCCCTTGCTCATTTGGACATGCTCAGGGAGATGAATTGTCGGAAAACTAACAGAACCACCACAATAAAACCCAAGTGAATTTAATTTACTTTGGGTTAACACTTGCATGTTTGCAGGCTAGATGAGTAACAAAGTCATTGGAAGAGGTGGGACAGGGACTTTCACTTCTGGCATTAGCTCAAGCATGCTTGGCTCAGAGCTGGTGAGAAGCAGAATTCCCAGCCTCTGGCAGGTTCTGGCCGTCATTTATTATCATGTGGTGCGTTAGGGATTTGGCTTATATTTGCCTGACAGGCAGCTAGAATGGGTTAAAATATGCTCCTCCCTCAGACATGCATCTGAGTTCCTTTGTAGAAGGGATCAGAGTGCCAAGTTTGGGGCACACATCTGCCTGTGGGTGATGGTCTGTGGCAGTGTGGAGGCTGAAGACGCCCCCCCAGACACCCTGGCTGCGTTTGCAGGTGCTTGTCTCCCAGATATTGGGGCTCATGGTTCTCCCTGGCACTAAGAGGGTAGGATCCTGCATGGCCTTTGAGGGGAGGCAGCTAGCTGCTGCATTTCACCAGGAAGAATATTTTTGCTCTGCAGTGTAATGTGAATGGATTGTAAGCGATGCCTGTGGTTCTCTTCCATGCTCACAGTGCAAGAATGGCCTTTTTTTTTCCTTTGTGTGTGTGTGTATGTTGCCTCTTCTATCTCTGCCCCAGCAGCCATTTCTCCCTCCAGCAACTCATTTCCTTTGTTTCTCATCCTTGCCAAACCTTTTTATCAATCTAGTATTTCTCTGAACTTTTTCCAAAGTTTTTCTAGACTTTCCACCTTGAATGAGCCTCATGAAAAAATGTAAACCCTTTTTTTGGGGGGGCAGAATACTTCTTCTGCTCTTCTGGTGATTTTTTTTTTTCTCTTTTTTTTTACTGAATACTCACAACACTTTACAGAAAACCTAGGCTGACATGCTGTAGGAATTTGTTGAGTATTTCTACTTATTCCTGGCTTTGGGCCCAACTAAAGTCCCACTGAAGTCTTTGGTGGGCTGAGAGCAGTAAGGTCTATTTCTAAAGTGACGATACTCCGTGCTCTGGATAATGCTGTATCTCAGCATCTCCCTCCTTCAGACACATGCTGTCCCTCCTTGCCCCCCTTGTCACTTGTGAGTGACACGGTATGGGGACACTTTGCCCACTTGAGTTGTGCAGCAGCTGTCAGTCTGTAAAGAAAAGAGAAGGAGCTGCAGCTGACAGTCAGTCTCTGTTCCTGCCTGTGTCCCCCTGTGCCCCAGCAGCCCCTGTGCTGCATGGTGTCAACATTAATGTTGTTCTCAGACATGGATCTGTTGTGACAAACGTACAGAAGTGCTTTACAAGTGCCTTACCTCTGCTGGAATCCATCTGCTACTTTACCGCTGGATTTCTGTCCCTTCTCCACTGCCTTCCTCTATTTCATCCTTTTCTCACTGCAGCATGACTGTGGGTTCAAACAGTTGTGCAGTGCAAAATACTCCAGATTTAAACACAAAGCAAAGCAAAAAGTTCCCCACTCTGAACTGAACTTGCCCCTTTAACACTGCAACATGAAGCCTGGCCGGGATCCAGCCTGGAGGCTTTCCTTGGAATTGCTCTTTAGGGCACAGATTCCTGCAGAAATAATAGCAGGAACCTGATCAGCTGGGCTTTGCCAGGCAGCTGCAGTCCAGCGAAGACATCTGCCCGCTCCCCTCCTTTGGGCTTCTCTGGGGTTCTAGTGTATAAGGGGGAGTGAGGGAAGCGGACAGAAATACATCTGTGGTTCTAAATCCTTCTGCTCCTTGAAGGATTTAAACCATGTAGGTGAAATTGTTCAAGCTCTCATTATGGAAAATGGACGTCTTTGTTTCATGTGTTCATTCTGTGGTGCTTCATTAAAAGCTGGTTCATTGTTGGACTGTGCTGGACTCGTACTGGGAAAATTGCTGCTCTTGTTTTCTGGCCTGATCCGGCTTCCCTTAGAGCTAAAAGAAATCTGTTGTGTTCAGTGGGTAAATGGTGAGGTAAGAAGAACTGATGCAAAACCAAATGCGTACTCTGAGTGAGCTGTTTCTGAGACTGAGATCCCTTGTGCAAGCTATAACTAAGGGCAAAAAGCACATAAATAGAGCTATTCATTTCTAATTTGGGCAACAAAGAGCCTGCCCACTTCTTACTGTCTGGTTCAGAATGGCAAACAGGTGAGTCTGCCCACTTTGTTTTGCATTGGGACATAGCTGGTTTGCAGGGCCACCTCAGAACCAGGGCACGTTTGTGCTGCTCCTCATGGAGAATGCTATGTAGGGGCATATATGCACTGTTGCTATTTACAGCATCACTGCCAAGTCAGTGTCTGAAACACTGCCTTTGACCTGGTTGGCAGGGCTGACACAGGGTGGTACATATGGATTGACACTGTGCTCCTGACTGTCTCACAGGCAAGGTCTCTGAGGCAGGAGTTAACTCAGGGCAAGGTCTTGTCCCAGACATCTTGATCCTGCTTTATTTCAATGAATTTGCCATTACGCTTTTCTAACCAGGGTGAAGTGGTCTCAGTTGTTAGTGTTGTCTCTGCTTTTATGTATTTATTTATGCATTTTCTACAGGGAGTGAAGCATTTATTTCTGTTGTGTGGAAAGTCCATCCAAAACTTGTCCGTACTTCTGATGCTGGATGCAGTCCGTAAGCAGATAGTGATTTAGTTCTGTGTGAGAAAGAGAGGTTTTATTTTTGAAGGGTATGGTTTATAGAATTGCACATGCTAGTTCTTTAAAAGCCCATCGACAGAGCTCTTTCTTCATAGTACTCAAATGAGAACACAGTGTTTTCTGTATTGTTTGGAATAGCCTGGGAAACAATGCCTCCCAGTGTGAGCAGATCTCCTTCAGTGCGCTGGCAAACTCATCTCAGAGGAATGTGGTTATCAACTAACTCATGATTTCTGATAGCAAGAGCGAAAAAGAGTGGAAAAGTACTCAGCTGCATGCAGTCCAATAACACAGCAGCTTACTGATGTGCGTGATAATGTCGATTCAATTTAAAATGGCCATAAATCCCATTGGCCTAACACAGCATCCTGGCTGTCCAGCAGTGCTACTACAGCTGTGGGTGAAGGCCTCCGGTGATGTGAACTGACGCAAACTGGTGTGGCTCTACCAGGAGCGGTGAAGAAGCTCCATCCCCACCAGTTGAATATTTGGGCCTGTGATGCTTCACGACAGTATCTCTTGCAAAAAGCGTGCTCTGAATTAATGTTTGCACTTGTGGGAAAGCTTTTGGATGGAAAATGTAATCAGCCATTATTGCTGCGAGAGTCTGGATTCAATGACTGAAAGTTGGCATTGGTTTGTAAAATATAAAATAAGGAACACGGGGAACAAATGCACTTGCACAGAGATTAATGTTTTTTTTTTCTCCCCTGGGTGGAGATTGGGAAGAGAACAGGTTCTGTGCTATTTCTCCAGTGAGCAGAAGGGACCGGAGGGATTTCAGTTCTTGAAATACTACAAAGGTCACTGACACATGTCCTTGCCTCAACTTGGAGGCTGCCCAGATTGTGGAATCAAGCTACTACTTCCGCCCCATGTCCCGAGTGTGTGGCACTCTGTTAATTTTCTGGGGCTGGGTGAGCTGCATGAGGGGCCTCTCAGGGGCTGCTGTCTCCCATCCCATGAGCTCACATGGAGCTGCTGGCTGGCCACTGGCAGTTTTGGGAATGGACTGTGGTGAGGATGGAAGCTGGTGGTCACTGTAATGCAGTGAATCAGGAGTGCGGGGTGCCAATTTCTGATAAGTGCTCATCTTTTGACTTAGTGTCAGGAGCCCAGAACAAAAAGAGGCATGGGCATACTGGAGAGAATACAGAGAAGAACCATGAAGATGATGAGGGGTCTGAAGCACTTATCCTGTGAATAGAGACTGAGAGAGCTGGGACTGTTCAGCCTTGAGGAATCTTAGAGGAGAATTTTACCAATGTCCATAAATATCTGAAGGGTGGGTGCAAATGTGAAGCTGGGCTCTTGTCAGTGGTGTTTAGTACTAAGGCAAGAGGCAGTGGGCTTAAACTGAAACACAGGAGGTTCCCACTAACCATCAGGAAGCACTTCTGTGGTGTGCGAGCGATGGAAAACAACCTGCTCAGAGAGGTTGTGGAATCTCCTCCTTGGAGATCTTCATCAACCTCTGGACATGGTCTTGGGCACCTTGCTCTGAGTGTCCCTGCTTGGGCAAATGTTGCATCAAATGGATCTAAAGGTTCTTTCTAATCTCAAACATCGTATGATTCTGGGATCCTTGGTCACTGCTTCCCCATGATGAGCTAGGGCTTCTTTCCTTCAGTTCATGCTGAAGGCTGAGTACTGCAGGGCTTATCAGTCAGACAGACTTTGGGGGAGGGAACAAGGGGTAGCATAGCAGAAATATACTGGTGGAGCAAAACCCAATGGAGTTTTCACTATTCTGGGAATTTGGAGCGCTACTCTTTGAGGAATACCTGGAGGAGCAGAAAGCTGTGCAAATCTGAAGAAAAACTCTTACTACTGTGGCCTTTGCTGGAGAAATTGACCAAGCTGGGACTGGCAGTCCTCTGCATTGCATGGCTGAGACTAAGAGGTGCTGCAGAAGCATCCTAAATGCCACAATACCCACAGATCTGCCTTGTGCAGCTGAGTGCCTTTACAAGCACAGTCACCCAGAACACTGCCTCGGTGCTTGCCTTAGAACACTGTCATTTGTTTTGCTTTTACATAAATAGCTTTTGGAAGAAACATTTTAACTTGGAGCAAGACTGACACCAGACACCACAGCCATGCATTTCGTCATAGAGAGTGCCCAAGCCCTGCACTGGCCAGCCCCTTCCTTCCTCCATCCACCACTGAATTTTAGCACTTTAACCTCAGATAGGTAAATTTTCAGCTCCATTTCACTGGTGTGAACGTACATTTCCTGGGTCAGGCTGAAGTGTGCATTTCAGAATCTTTTTGTTTCGAAACAAAAGGTTTTGAATTCCTCTTTCTGAGACAAGGAGTGCATGCAATGTAGTTGCTGCGAGCAGCCACACCATGGCACTAACAGTGAAAATGGGCCCTGGCCAGAACCCCAAGCTCATGTCAAAACACGCTAGAATAGCACATTTTACTACAGAGCAGGAATGTTAATGTGATACTATCAAATATTATACTGCAAGGGAATTACATGTCCCAAACCATTGCAATATGTATCTGTGACCCTGGGGAAGCTCTTTTTCCCCGGCTGTGTTTATACTTGCACCAACTCGCTTTTCCCACAACTTCCCTTTTGCCATTGCCCTACAAGCGCAGCTCTTGCTCCTGGCCCATCTGCATGGCCCTGGCACCCTGCATCTTGTGCAAGGAGGATGGGACAGCTGGCCCCATGGCTGCAGGGAAGTTGGCCTGCTTACTGCCCGCTCATTTTGCAACAGCAGGCCCCAGAAAGTCCTTGGTGGGGCCTATCTATCTGAATGTGGGGCTGTGCCTCCTCTTGCCCCTCCAGCAGTTTTTGCCCCCGTTGGGGGGCTGCTGTGGCTGGCAGGGTAGGGTGCTGTGAGCAGGTGTGGGTTTTGTGGGGAGGCAATCTGCTCAGCCAGCTGGTGCGATGGCTCCTGATATGCTGGGCACTATGGCTGAGGCCTGTGGTGCCCTTCCACCTTTTCCCCCTTGGATAAGGCCGAGTGTCCCTGGCCTAGTCCTGCCACTAGCCCCAGAGAGGGGCTGCTGGTGGTGGTGTGCTCTCAACGTGGGGATGAAACAGGGAGTGTGATGACATGGCTCACATGGGTCAGATCTCTCCTGATATTTCACTGAATGAGCGGTACTGAGTGAGAGGAAGACACTTTAATTACTATGTGTCATTGCTGTGGAATATTAAAGTGCCTGTAAGGGTTGAAAGTATGTTCTACAGACTGGGAGAGAGCCATCACATGGGGAAGTGATGGATTTGCAAGCCAGAGCCATATATCAGTCATTAGTTGTCTCACTTAGAGAGGTCTAAGTTAGGGGATCAAAATAGACTATGTCATGAAGAACAGTTAAGAAAGTCAGTAACATTATTTCGCTCTGGAGGTTGGCAGGCCTGTATTTCCTTGGTTTCTTTATATGGGCCTGTAGATCACTTCTGAAGAGCACCTCTTTTCCTCTTACTCTTAAGGGAAAGGGAGAGGAGAGGAGGGGAGGGGAAGGGAGGCGAGAGGCTTCTTAGCCAGAAGAAAGCACCTGTAGTATCCCAGCAGCACAGGAACCAGCTCAGAAGCAGCTCTCCAGAATCATAACTGAATTAAAACTTACTCTAAGTCCCGTGCTTGGCAGGGATCTTTGAGAACAAATAATGCATACTGCTCTATCAAGCTACCCCAGAGGAGTGCCCAGGCGAACCAAGCTGCTGCTGTGCTCCATCCAGGAATGCAAACAGGGCCCGGATGCTGACCAGCAGCTTGGAAAGCTGAATCAGTCATGAGCGTCATGCAGGCAGCATTGCAAACCTCAAGATGTGTTTGTTGCCACGACTTGTATGATTTTCATCAGCCGTTCAAACTGGAGCCAGTAATTTCCATTGTTGCTGGGGGAGGTGGTTGGAAAGAGGAAGAAAGGCTGTATTATGGAAGAACTTAGATTTTTTTTGTCCTTTTTAATTTTTATTTATCTTTTTTTCTGTCAATGGATAATTTTTTTGTGGTCAAACTACAAATGTTTATTTTCTGGATTTTTCTAAGCATGAACTTCTGCTTTGTTAAAGCAGATCAACTATGAAAGCTATAGACCAGTATCCTAGTTTTCTGTCAAAGAGGGTAAAAGTCTTTTTGTCTAATCACTGTTTGCAATAGTATCACACTGACATTTTAGCATGGACTTTCTTCATCCTCAGTGGTTTTGTCCTGAGGAGTAAGCCTGCATATTGACAGCCCAGGCAACAGCTCTTCATGGATCTCCAGAACCTGGGCCTTACCACCCCCACCTCCAGGACACCATTCCTTGCTGCCTGACTGCCTACCCAGAGATGCCTAGCTCAGCAGCACCTTGTACACTGCCTCTTCTGCTCATTTCTCTAATAGTGTCCTTTGAGGGGCTGATTTGGATCAGGTCCAATGCTAAGAATATTTGGATGTTTGTTTTTGTGAATTTGAGCCTCAGCTGAACTCTCCACTCCATTGAGTATAGGTATTCATGTTATTGTCTGTTTGACATAGGACAATTCTGTGTTTCCACTGTGAGATCAGTATGACAAGCACTCTATAACGAAAGATTTCCTACAAGCTAATACCGTGAGTACAGTTTCTCCACCTGTAATTCAAGATAATGACCTGAAATTCTGGTCAATCAGAGAGAGACTTTTTACTGTTACACAGGAAGAAAATGGAGGCTTCTCACTTTTCACTGGTCAACAAGAAGTAGTGTTTGCATTACTGTCTCTTTAGTCGTACTTGTGCTGACGTCAGAATTGGATGTGTCCTCTTCTAACAACATCCATTATTAGATGTAGCAACTTCATGAGCTTTTTAATCTCATAAAGACCCCTTGGCTAATATTTACATTAGTTCTAATCTAATCACATCTTATGCAAGTCTGTGCACATTTTTATGCACACAGTGGGTCAAGTCCTTTCCTGTAGGCAAGGTCTGTTGGTGACAGGTATTTGGAGAGCTGATTGTAACTGCAGCTATCCACCCAGCATCCTGCATGCTGTCTTTCCCTGCAGCATCTGGACAACTCAGATAGTAGTTAAAATCTGCTGTGGTGAAACCGCAACTCCTTCCATCCCTTTCAGTACTGCACCCAAAGCTGGAAGGGAGCTGGTGCAGGAGGACCTATGCCACCTTTCTGTAGCCTGGCCAATTGCTCCGTGGCAATGAGATTCTCATATGATGCAGGAAAGGATTTCCTCTACCTTGCCCTGCCAACCAGCAGGAGAGGAGAAAGGGAGAGTTCACAATGGCCTAAAGGGTGCTGGGCCATCTGCCTCCCTTGCTGCAGTCACACTGAATGATTACAGTGGCATGCAGACCCCTACTAAAGAGAAGGGGCAGGGAAGGATGGTGATTTTCAGGTCAACTTCTATACTTAAGGTAGATTAACAGCAACACATGTGTGTTCTTCTAAGTTATGCAGTTTTTTTTCAGCCTCTGGTTAGGTTACATGGTGTGCACTATTCCTTTCCTGACACTTGACACAGTAGCTGCCAAGTTTGGTTTTTGAACAGGCCTGTTCTGGGAACTGCATGTGCTGTGATCTGGATAAAGGGTGCTCAACCTGTGTGTGTGTCTCTGCTTGCCCTTCCACTGCAACTTTGTTGTGGGAACTTTCATGAACCCCAGACCAGCTGCTTCCTGGTTGAACACAAAACATGTTAATTTGGGGCCGCTGGCTTTGGTGGGATGGCCAGCTCCTGCAAGCAAGGGTTGTCTACATACAATTCTTGCCTCCACAAATTGCAGAAGTTTACCTCATCACAGAATTTGATGTAGAGAATATTAAACACTGGTAAGTGAAAGC
>PPHD01015406.1:0-16119 GCA_002909625.1 Bambusicola thoracicus | reverse complement strand
GAAACAGTGAACAGAAAAAACTTCTCACTGTATTGCAATGGTATCATCAGTCAAGACACTTTGCCAAGCTACATCAGGCAAAATTTATATGAGAAAGAAGTCAGTCCTTTTTCATAATCGTGGTAGAATACTGTTACAACCAACTGCTTAGCAGAGCAAGAAGCTTTAGATAAGATTTTTTTTTTATATAAAATAGTAACACATTTCTACTGTATGAAAGGCTGGATGTGGAAGATTAAGTGTTCATAGTTCCGAGGACACTATCATAGCACAGGCAGCTACAGGGGAATGCTTATATTTCTGAGTATTTAAAATAATTAGGGCTCCATAATCAGTCAAATGGATACTATGACATGTTAGTATTGAGGCGATGGTCAGAAATTCCAATCAGAAATGAAGTACTATGGTAATGGTCACAAACAGCTTAAAAACTATTTATGTTGCAGACATGATCTAAGAGTCTTCAACTGAACATCCTTTACTACTCATCCATTCTTTCCTTCTCACTCCTTCCTCTTCTGCTCCTTCCAAGTCTTATTCATTCCTGATGTATTGGAATACACTGTGTCTTCTTAGATTGGGACATGGGCCATTTAAAATCTTTCCTGCCTTGCTTTTGATGCTCTATTTCTTGTGTGAAATGCCAGCAAACAATGGAGTAAAAATACAAATTCTTCATGTAGAAAAAGACACACATTAAAATTCACTGTGTAATTTCTAGGTTTCTGAAGGTCCTACTCTGAAGTGAGAAAAATGCTNGAGCGAACCTGGTGTAGAATACTCACAGTTTCATGACCATTGTACTACATGTTGGAAAAAGAAGAAAGCCAAACTAATGATTTAAGAAAGTAAAAGAACAATTGAAAACGCTTACCTGACACTAGGTTTCACACAGAGAGTTTCCCTACAGCAGTTTTATTCAATGAGAAACTTAAAAGCTGGAAAGAGTCTTTTTTTTTTTTTTTTTTTTAATAGAATTGATTCAAGAAAAGATCTGTTATCTTAAAACTATAAAATTAGAGACAAATTTAGGTATATTCCATGAATGACTACCTGTTTTACAATATCAAATTAATCTACAAAACCTGGTAGAAATAACAGAAGATTCAAGATATAAACAAAAGCACCTGTATGCAAATTTAATGAAAACAAAACAAACAGAAAAACAACTGGAAGTTCACATTGTGTTTTAAAAGAATTCTCTTTACAAGTAGTTTCTTCATCTAAGAAGAACAGATGCAGATTATACTATGTAGGCTTGAAATTCAAAAAGCAAGGAGATGAACTACCTTCTACAACAGTTCAAAACACAGTATTTTAACAGGCAGGTATTACTACTTTCAAATACTGCTGTAATACTTAAGCCACTATTAACTATTAACAGATAAAGTCTCTATCCTTGTAGATATTCAAAAGGATATGGTCCTGGACATGGTCTAGGTGATCCTCCTTGAGCAGAAGTGCTGGATCAGAGACCTGTGGATATCCCTGCCAACCTAAACCACTCCTTGATTCTGTGAACCACATTATCTATATTAAAAAATATATACAGTAAGAGCTCCTTTGTACTATTGGTATGGGCATTAGTACAAAGAGGGAGTCTAGTAGCTTTCCACTTTGTGCTCTGAATTTCCAAAGGTTGCAACAATTTTTGGAGATAAAAGGATGTGTACATAGAAGAGATCTGTGCAACCACAAGCACATTCACTTTCTTTATATTTGGTGATTTATAATTTATTTTGAATGAAAGTTTAAAGGCGAGCACATATATGGAAAATGGGATACAATTAATCATGACTCTACCACTGGTATATCATTCTAGCTTACTCTAATAATCTTTCATTTTTTCAGATAAAGAAAGTGTAACAGCTCTAACCTATCTGGGCTTCTGTAAAGAGGGAGTACAACTGGTTATCCTGAACAGAGCTTGAGAGATGCTACCTGTAAAGACCTTCCAGGATCAGTCATGGAACTGAACTGATTCACATTTCTTCTCAGTCTACTTAATGATGATTACACAAAAGTAGTTTCAGCTGCTTGGTGTTATGCATATTACTGAAATTAGCAGCCAGCACTGGTAACTGAACCAATCCTGGTGCTACAAGATTATGTCTAAAGAAGGAACTGTGAACTTTAAAGACAAAAATAACTGAAGTGCAATTTGGCAGTATGAAGTGCAAGAGAACACATTTCCAAAACAAAAAACAAAAAACAAAAAGCAGAACAAACAAACAAACAAACAAACAAAAAAAAACCCCAAGAATCATTATTTTAACTGGTATATCATTAGCTGAAGTGAAAAAAGGAAGATAAAGATATGGATATGACAATAGAATATAAGATGGCTTTAAGTAATGAATACATTATGGCTGTGGGACAGAAAAAGGTTTTTAGAGTACACTGATATGCAGCAGGTAATAATTATCTTAGTAGAAGCAGGAAACAAAAGAACAAGGCACGTCTGAAATCTCCTTTGGAGCAATATATACAAATGTACAGATACATAGACTTCAAACTGAAACAGGAAATCAGAATGTGATCAGGATTAATTCCTTTCTGATGAATAACAGGAAGAAAAGAAGGGTTTACTGCAGATAACAAAAGCAAATAGGTATAAACTAACGTGGAATGGAATTAGAGCACTTATTGTAACTCAAAGAGTAAAAATTCAGGAATAAGTTTCCAGGAAGAAGTACAAAAGCCCCAAATAAACTAATTCGAAGACACGACTTAATCCATTTATGAAAGTAATTATCTATATGGCTGCATTTGACAGCAGGGACACAGACAGGACATAATTTGTAAGTACTTTTAAGTACATAGAGTTAACTTGTAAGTAGTCCAAAGGCTACTTCAAGATAAAAAGAGGTGTGGCCTAAGAGTTCAGAAGAGCATGGATCTGAGAAAGCATAAAAGCATTTTTGCACTGTGATTTGCATGTGTTACAGTCCCATTCAATAGTATCACAGTCGCATGTCTTGGTTTATGCTATAACAAACATCACTGTATTTAACAAAAGATGCTCTTTCTTCAATTGAATGAATAACAATTTTCGTATCTGCTTCTTGAGGCATGTTATTAAGAAAGGTGATGCTTTACATCACCATGGTTACTTCACAAAAAGACCAGCAGTTTACTTTCGCTTTTGATATTGTAAATTCATTAGTTCTTCTCTTTGGATATTCACCTGTTCAAGAACCAACAGAAATGCAGTTTTTTTCTTTAAGACAATTACCTGATAGCAAACACTTTTCTAATATTTTATATTTTGTTGCTCACTTGTATTGTACTATTTTTCTATTATGATTAATAACAACCAGTCATAAGTATCTGACAAAATAGCAGAACTGGCAACCCAGAAAAAAAGAAAAAAAATATGAATGACAAAAACTGGTTCAATAATCCAAATGAATCAAATTTTGAATTTTTCATTAATACTTCATGTGGCGAGCAGCAGTAGGAAATGCACCAATATTCATTGGTTTGAGCTCTTGTATTATTGAGCTAACATAGCAAAATTTCCTTACTTCTGACCAGTCCAAAGCGACCCACTGTGGGGGACAGGACTGATTGTTACAGGGCTCTTTCTCAATTGGCCGGTGTGTTAAACAGTTGGTATTGTCCAGTGTCTCTTCCTCAGAAGGTCCAATCTTTCTGATACAGAGAACTGTTCGTGAACGCACTCCTCCATCACAGGTCTTACTGCATTCTGACCAATCTCCTATAAACCATCTGAATAGAAAAAGTTAGGAAAGTCTATTACTGTATGTCAGAAATTGAGTAATTATTGCATAAACCCAGAATACAAATAGTTTCATCTACTATCACTGTTAACAATACACCTATTCAGAATGAAATTAAGTAGAAGCTTACAAGTCTTTTAAATACATGACTCACTGCAATTGTATCTTCCAGTAAACGCTACTTACTTTTCTAGAGATGAAATTTCCAACCTGGACTACAGTAGTTAGAAAGGAGCATTAAGCCTGACAAAATTTCAGCTATTTAAGTAGATTTCCACTGGACTTGCATGAAATTACTCATTTGAAAATGGTCTGCAATTGGAAATATTTGTGAACCACTGTTGCAGGTTAAAGAATATGATATAAGCCAAGATGCTTGCCTCTTATATATAACTGCAACAACTGACCTCAGAATTGGCCTGTCAGAGATTATTTTTCATCTGATTATGAATGGTATCAATGCTGCCAACATGCAAAAAATGTCAGGCATGTCAGTTAGAGCAGCATCATAAAATGTCATTGTCTGAAGCCTCAGACAAAAATATGTGTTGTCATCCCATTTTTACATAAATTATTCTATTATGAACCTGGATCAACACAGCTTTTTTTCTTTTTTCTTTTTTTGCTAATTTTGGGTGTAGTTAGAGAGATGCATAGATATGTCATATTCTGCTATTATTACAGTGAAAGAGAATCCATTTGTGACTCTCTGCCAACAAACTAATGCTTTTACCATGGTAGGAGGAACTAGAAGCTTTTCAGAGCTTTGGAGAGGCTATATGGTTAATTCTTAGTTGGCACTATCCTTTGCTCAGATGCATTCTCAGATACCCTCTATGTTTATATTCAATCACAATACAGTACTATTCATTTTTCAGGGAAAAAAAGCCTATGAAACAATCAGTAAGATCCAGAGATGGACACCTGCATATTTTCTTAAAATCTGAAACTTTAGATGTTACCTACTTCAATGTGATCACGTATAGTCTTTCCTGCTGTTAGGAGCCTCAGATATAATGTAACTGGCATTCACTCAGGAGGAGGTACCTAAACCTTTTCATTACCATAGTTTTTGTTAATCACCAGAAGAAAACTGGAATTGTGTTAAATAAGAGAAGTATTTAACTACTCTGTTTAAAGGGTAAGCCTTACCGACTGATAAAATTTTCAGCCAAAATGGTCAAGCTTCTTTAGGGAACTATCACAAAGACAGTATTTGAACAGCCTTCACCCAGTCAAACTTGAAAGGTTAAGGATCTAAAAACATTTTCTTAGCAGTTGGCACTTTCTATTCACCCTGTGGGGAGTATCAGACTGCAGGGAGCTAGGGGATTAAGCGCTTTGTCATATGCATTTAGATCTGTTGTAGACTTTTTTGTGAGGTAGCACATCCACACTCATACTCAAGGTGAGAAGAATCAACAGCTTTACTTCTGAATATGTACATGAGATAAGGGGAGTAAGTCTAGAGGACTGCCATCCTGCAACCCAAGCATGAGTTGATAGTCTAGGAAGAAACTGCCCTCATGAACACCTGATGGATTTTAATGCATTATAGTCGTTTACTTTTATGTCCAATTAGAGTATACCTACAGAATATCACCAGACTTAACCAGAGCTTGTAAATCAACACACTCCATTTTTTCCATGTTTTTTAATTTCAAAAGGTAAGAAAGAAACATTGCACATAAGCTGAAATTATTTTCCAGTGCAAAATATCACAGTCATTCCTAAATAGTTTTTGTAGTAAGATTAAGCTATGTTATAGATTGGTTCTTGCCAAATTTCCTTTTTGAACAAATGAGTTGCCGTGTTTTTAGTTATTGCAACATATGCCAGAAAGCTAACCTTAAAATAAACTTAAGCACCTAATCCTAAAGGCACACATTACTGTATGACACTAAGAATCACAAAGATAAAGTTGCTCTGCAAAACTATTACAAGTAAATGGTCTGATATACTAAACTGTTTCTCTGTTTACTATTTCCCTTTTGAAGAAGAGAAACCAAATTTTAATATAACACACCTAGAAATCTAGCAAAATTTAGTACATCCTCCTCAGTGTGGGAAATTCTCACCTCAAAATTTTTCTGTCATTAGTGCCATAAGACTGGTCTCCAATTCTGTTCTCAGCACTATTCACCACACCTGACATCTTAAAAAGCTACTTCACTAGCAATTTTTACTTTTTTCTTACAGTGTTGTCAGTGTCACTTGTTGAACAGTTGTTTGAACACCACTGTTTCTCAGTCAAATAAGGCCTCTTCTAGGTGAAAAAAAAAAAACGATTCCAGAGGAACAACAGGCCTAACCAAAATCTAAAATAAAATATCCTGTCTAATAAGACTGAATCCTCATGCTTGATCGGAATTTTATACTACATTTGATCAACTGGATTTATTATATATACATATTACAAAGGCTTTTCTATAAATGCAAGACAAATACATCTTAGTGATCATTAACTTACTCAGGTGGGCAAGGCTCAGTGTTGCAGGCTCTTTGGTTTTCTGGAGGCTTACTGTCAGGGTCACAATAACTGTTTTGTACAACAGAGTTGTCATCCAACCTTTTACACACCACCTCTTGTTTCTGCACACCTTAGGATGAAATTAAACACCATTAATTAATCATTCTTAATGCTCTGCTTGTTGAGTAGAAGTATGTTGCACCTATTAATTGTTATTCCCACCATCCCACTTGAGCAGGCTGAATGCCTCAGGGATGTGAATTCCAACTGACTCAGTGCCCCCTGACCACCAAGAACTGTTCATTTTCTTTTAATTTTAGGCCACCTCATTGAGAGAGGATTTTAAATTGCTGTTGTTTTCTAAAACAAAGAGAATATATTTATAGATTTACTAACAGATTGTTTTTATTGGTGTACTGCAAAAAAATCCATTTTCCATCTACTCTTCCCTCTTAGTAAAAGTCACCCTGATTTTCAGAGAAAATATCACCAAATAGAATATAGACGCTGTTCAATGCAGAATTGTTTTTTACGGACTCTGGTTTAAAATAAAACAGCAGTCTGGGATACAGTCTTACATTTTCACACATGTCATCCTAGAAACATTTTCTTCATTAAAATAATGAAGTATTATTCACTCTGAAAGATGCAGTTTGTCTTGTGAATGCTCATTTTGTCTGGCATTCCCAGCTCCTCTCTCATCATGTTAACTATCAACAGGCACTTCAGATTTCATTATTACTTCCAAAACATAGTGACCTATAACTGCCAGGGCAGCAGTCATTACAAGATAACACTTCAAACAGATTTTCCAATTTTTAGGAAACAGAATATAAGGAAAGACATTAAAGAGCCACTGACATATGACAGCAGTGCAGCTCCAAGTATTGTTGTAAACAGTGGTACACAGGAACTCCTCCTTGTTTCTAGAACAAACTGTGGACAACTGTGGATCTTCAATTCATACGCAGTTCTTAACATAGGCAGTTATACTACTGAGATAGCGGGATTGTAGCATGATACAAATTGAAAAAAGCCATAAATCTTAAAACAGAAGCAATTACTTAACTTTTTCCAAAACCTGAAATACATGCAAACAAACAGGGATTAAAAAATCCTGGCTTAAAATATCTTCCAACTTACGTTACAGCCCTTTCTCTTCATTTTAAGACAAATGTTTCATAGGAGGCAGATACACAGCAAAAAAATTAATTATATAAACATATTTTTCAGACAGTAAACAGCTAAATAAAAACATGGGATTAAGTTATTTTTATGATTTTATACTGGTTAAACAACTTACCTTTCAATTGTTTACTTTGTTATCCGTTATGAACAAGAACCAACTCTTTGGTTCCTAAAATAAGACCTATATGGAAGTTTTGTACTTACTTCCAACAGTCTGTCAAGCATAGACTTGAGATGCTTGAAGTTCAGCCCATAAGGCATCCTGCTTGGCTATAAACAGAAATCTTCCAGTCTAAGCACACAGGCATTGTCTCTACGACGTTAGGAGACATGGGATGTGAGACATATGTCTCTTTGACCTTATGCACAAAATGGAAACCTCATTTTACACAACAGTCTTGAGAATGTTATTCATTCCCTCAAGAAGCTGCAGATCCAGCAGTATTAAGTTTGAGCATACAGTACTTCTGTGACAGTGCTTAATTTTGTTGTTCAGGGTGGCAAGACTGCAGTTTCTGAACCATAGGTTATTTCTAGTTTTTATTCAATTACAGTCTAATGTAAAATATATAAACCATCTTCCAAGTATGACCTGTCTGTGCTATGTGAATGTCTTATTTGCTGGTTACATGTTAAAGTCTCTTTCTTTTCTTATTGACATTGGTCCCATCAATCTTGAATCCCTGACAGCACTGTGGCCATGACTTTCTATTAAAAAATCTTCCCTTTCCCTGTCATTATAGACACTCTGACTATTTTGTGGCACACAGCTGGAGTATTTTTCTGGAGATGTATTCCCAGGTGAAATAACTTCGTTCTGAAATAGGGAACTGCTATTTAACATAGAACTGACATTGCATCCTGAAAAATAAAGCTATAAATCCTTTTGTAACTACAAAGCCTTGTTAATTCAAATACTTCTCAAGAGTCTGCAGGCTGGATCCTAAAACATATAAAAATGGTTCTGAACACAAATGTGTATATTCCAAGCAATCAGGAGATGAGATAGATTTAATCACTCAGCATGACACTTCCTATAAGCAGCCTGTTTAACAGGTGAGAACTTTGTGTTTCAGCCCTCAGAATCATGTGCCATCTCACCTCAAAATCACTAACCATTACAGACACCAAAAGAGACCTAATGCTGTAGTCTTGACTCTACCACAGTACCTAAATGCCTACTGCTGGGAAAAAGATACCTCCTTTTTGCTTACAACTACACATAGCCTTCCCAAAATAGGCAATTTAAATTATGCTATGAATGTCTGACACCTCACGTTATTCACAAACATCATGATCATTTAAATAAAGCTCTATTTATAAAAATATATTAATTTGAGATGTGCACCTTTCAGGTAAATCAGTTACAACAAATCAGCTTCTTTCATTTTTCCTTCTTTCTACACATATCTGGATGCCACACCATTATACAACTGCAGGCACAATGAAACAGCGCATAAAGCTGCCATTGTTTTCCAATTGCATCTTACCTACACAAATTTACATGAGTAGCTAGAACAAAAACACCATTTTCTGAAAGATTTCTACCTCCAGTTTTCCACCACTACTCAATTTTTGTGTTCTACCAGTTGGAGACTGGTAGGGCCTCCCCACAGCTAACGATATTCAGATATTCACGGATAGAGTATCAAAGATATTAAAGATCCACTCAGCATTCTCAGCTGCTAACATTTTAATTAGAAGAAAGGCTTAAATTCAGTGAGATATTACATATTAAATAAACTTGGAACAAAGGAACATACAAGTAGAAGCAACACCCTTCTATATTTCTGGGAACCACTCATTCATAAACTGATCAATCTCCACCTTAAAACTCAGGTACAGTTTCTTCTCTGAAATTCGTACCTTTGACTACTACATTCATTAACTGCCAATTAACACTATTTTTTAAAGTAAAAACAGTATTTTAGTTTAAGTAACTATTCTGTTAATAGAGTAAACTCTTGTAGCCCCTGAAGTGTTGGATACACGGTTCCTTTGGCCAAGCTGTCACTCCTTCTGTGCATTCATTCACACTTGAGTTCATTATGGCCACAACACAAATTATGTATTATTATTATTCCATTGGAATTTTACTAGTGACTTCTTCAGTGATCATGAATACAACATGTGATATTAATTCCAATCTTTCCCATATGTCTCCATGCACTCCTATCAAACAAATTTCCTCAGAGCTTTCGATATTTTTATCCTACCATCAGAACAAGAGAAACTGAAGTCAGAAGTCATTACAGGTTCTTTAAGATGTGTAGAAAGCTTTATGCGTTTTGATCTTATAGTTTACATTTTAAGAGCACTTCCCATCTACTGATCTTTTCTAATTTTTCATTAGTTGTAAGTGACAAGAGAAAGCTTCCAAATTCTAGATGAACGAATCTACAATGCTTACTTAGTCTAAAAAATAAGTTATATACTACAGTAAATCCAGCTAGTAAAGCATGACCCATCACATCACACTTAACGTCTCTTCTCAAGGATTTCTAGATCTTTAATCACATTTTGCTTCAAAATTTCAAATCTGCTAGAATTTCAATGTTATCAGATTTTTCTATTCATACACACACAAACAAATACAGTAGGAGAGGATTTTCTTCACTCCTTTACTACTATTTTTGTAAAGACATACCAAATGTAGAAGGAAATAGAGAAAAAAAATCTTTACTAGGGTAGGCTCTCCCCTATAATTTTTTCATTAGGTCAATGTCAAATATTTGAGAATCTGTGAGAAGATGACTCACTTTAAATTCTATATACATATTGCAACTTTAAGATATAGCCAACGGAGGAGAATAATAAAAATCAGATTTGAAAGCCTGAGTAGAAGGATTACTTATTTTGAATTTTTCTACTCAAACTGTACCATGAGAAGTAATAGGATTTAAATGGTCTAGAACAGTTATTGCTAATAAGCTGGCACTGCTAGCTGGCAAAGAATTTATCTTCAGCTTTGATGGAGTGTTTTTTTTTAACAAGCTGCCTTAACTCTCTTGGTGGCTAATTCAATAGCACTTTGAAGAAAATAATGGCATTTTCTTCAAATATAATTGCTTAAAAATTATAATTACATACTTTAGAATTAGGCATTTTAATGAAGCATACAATTCTAGCAGATATGTTTATTAGATAGCACAGATATTAATGTTATGACTCCACTAGACTTTCTACTGGCACATTTCCTTCCAGCTCTGGCTAAAAACTGGCAGTCTCAATAAACTTACTACTGATGACTGTGGAACAAGAAGGTATCCTGAAGCACTATGAAGACAAAGTATCATTATGCTTAGTTTTAAAAAAAGAAAAGAAAAAAAGCAACCAGCTAAGTTATTTATTGAACAGCTGTCAGGTAGCATATCACTCATAAGCATTTATCACTATTCACTCACACGGTGAAGAACCATTAATCAATGCCAGGCAAATACGTTAATTCAGTTTTTAAATGTTCTGCATCATCCTACCACATAGTATGTGATTTGTGATACAAGAAATATTACATTACTGCTTTCTAATTTGTATTATTTAAAATAATATTTCAGAAAGAGAATTCAGATTCTAAACTCAAAACAACAGAAAGAAATGGGAAAGCTGGAAATGCAATTTTAGCCAGACAACAACTACAACGTAGTTAAGCCCTGCAGGCCCTGAAAAAATATTTTTAAATTACTTGCTCTACGAATATATGGTCTCTCTTCAAATAATCTAAAAAGCATAGCTAAAGAAGTTCATTTAAACTCCTGGAGGAATAATTACAAGGAGTTAGACAGAAACACTCTACTTTCAAATATACAGATTTATGGTTTATAATAAGACATAAAATGTCCTCGTGACTGGTCAATGCAATTCTAATAGAAAACAAAACTTCAGTGGTTTATTGACCATAGTCTCCACAGAATTGAGATGTTTTGCAGATTTCAACTCATAAATCGTCTGCATGACCTTCAGCAGCCAAATTTTAAAATACATGGAACACACTTTACTGTTAAATTAAAACTGCAGGCATCTAAATGTTCTACCTACCTTTAAAAGCAACCACCCAAAACTCTGATTTGCAATTGTAAACGTTAATTATAAAGGTGCCAGTACTAATACATATTGAATCTTGCATCACAAAAACTACTGCATGCTGGTTAACCCAGACATACTCTCTGAGCTCACTCATCAGATCACAAGATGTTCATCACAGAGCCGAACTCACATTATCCCTGATGAGGACAAGTATGTTTTATTTGTCCAAAGGTAGTTTCATAATTCATCTGAGGGTATGAAAGAAAAATGCAGTAGGCATTGCATTATAAGAGTCACCATCAGCAAAGGATCCAGACAGCAACCAATTTACTTACAATAATACATTGAGAGAAGTTTTGTTTGCTTCCTTGTTTGTTTTTTTAAATGAATACATAAGATATCTTATTCATCTGGAGATGAACTCTGATAGAATAAACAAAATCAAAATCAATACTTTGGGTACTTGGTAAATTCCAGATAATAAATGCTGCCATTTATGATTAGATTTTTATTAAGCATGGAATGGAATGGAATGGAATGGAATGGAATGGAATGGAATGGAATAAAACAAAACAAAATGAGTGAACACACTTATTGTGGTCTATTCTTAATGTAAACAAAAGAGAAAATATACAGATTTTTTTTATCATTTATTGGATATTTTTAAACAATACCATCAGCTGTACACTTCTTTGTTAACAATATTTAAAGATCAAGTCATAGACTTGTACTTAGAAAGCTATAAAATATCATATAGGGAAAGACATACTTAAGAGTAAACTACAATTTTCTAATTTTTAAGTTATAAATTTTGCCCTTTTCTATTACAGATTTTTATTTCCCTTTCCAGCCCTCGTTTTATTTGCTATTTCTGTGTGTTTTAGTTTTCCCTTTCTTGGATTTTCTTGTTCAGTTAATAGCTTTTCTTGTTTACAGTTCAATAATCAGGTCATTAAAAGAGTCTCTTGTTATTGTCATCAGATTTTTCTGAATTCCACCGACCATTTTATACAGCTGATCAGCCCTTCTAAATTCCATGTGGTCTCCCCTACTCCACTCTTTTCTGTCAAGATAAACTTGCACTCTACATCCTGATATTCTCTGGCATTGTTTTGCTGAAATCTTGTGTAAGTCCAACTCCAGGTTACAGAGGCTCTGCACTATATCAAATAGACAGGTGAAGCAGAAAAAATATCTACAAGCAATTGTAACAGATACAACAGATAGTACTGTGACACAGCAATGTTTGCTCTCTCATTCAGGAGGTCTATTATACAATTTGAGTAGGCATGGATTTTAACCTAGAAGTATTTTCCCTTCAAATGTGGCACAACTAATAATATTCTAAACAATGTGTTTTTTTTTCTTATAAAACAAAGCTATGTTAAAGTTTGAGGGAAAGATTAGATTTGTATTAGCTAACTAAAGACTTGTACAAGCTAACAAAAAAATTTCCTTCCAAGACTCTCAACTCAGAGCAGAACAGTTATCAGTGCATTTTCAGGGAAAAAAGGAAAGAAAGAGAGAAAGAGAAAGAGAAAGAGAAAGAGAAAGAGAGAAAAAAAAGAAAAAAAAACATCTAAAAAGGAGTTAATAAGGAGAATTCATGAAGTTCAGTTTTCAAAATACTATAAAGAGGAGACATCATAAAGACTGGACATATACAAAACTGCAAAACTATCTAGACCTCACTATGCTAAAATACTGCTCTAGTCTTTGTGCTAGATACTTTGAATCCAAAAATATACATCAAGTAATAACTATACCTTAAGAGTCATGGACCTGGCAAATACAGTCAGTCTGATTTAGAGAGAACTAGACTTAAGTGTGGAGTGAACACAAAAAGAATCTTGAAGGTGCAAGTATAGGCTGTCCCCCTGTGCTTAAGATGAGCCAGTGGGGAAGAAGACCAATCTGGCTAAAGAGGAAGCTGAGACTCCAGAAGGAAAAGACAACACCTTTGGAAGAAGGGTCAGGTAACTCAAGAAGAGTACAAGGATGCTGCTAGGATATGCAGATAGACAGAAAATCAGAAAGGCAAAAGACCAGCTTGAACTTAATCTGGCCACCATTCTTAAAGATAGTAAATAATGTTTTTACAAACATATTAACAGCAAAAGGAGAATCTCCTGCCTTTACCAGACAAGGCAGGGAACGTTATCACCCAGGACAAGGAAAAGGCTGAGGTTCTTAACGTATTCTTTACTTCTATCTTTTAATAGTCAGATCAGTTATCCACAGGGTATTCAGCCCTCTCAGCTGGAAGATGAATAGGGAGCAGAATAAATCCCCCACAATTCAGGAGAAATTAGTTATAGACCTGCTATTCCACCTGGTCTGTCCCAAGTCTATGGGACTAGGTGGGATCCACTTGAGGGTGCTAAGGGGGGAGCTGGCAGAAGTGCTAGCCAAGCCACTTTCTGTCATTTATCAGCTGTCCTTGTCAACATTGTCAACCTTAGAAGTCCCAGATGACTGGACTTGCCAACACAACACCCATCTATGAGAATGGTTCAAAGAAAGATCAGCTGAATTACAGGCCTGACAGCCTGACCTCAGCACTGGGGAAAGGTATGGAAAAGATCACCTTGACTGTGATCACAAAGCATGTGTGGGACAACCAGGTTATCAGGCCTAGACTACATGGGCAGGTCCTGCTTGAACAACCTAACCTTCTTCTAAGATCAGATGATCTGCTTAGTGGATGAGGGAAAAGCTGTGGATGTAGTTTGCCTAGACATTAATAAGGCCTTAGATTCTGTCTCCACAGTCTTCTCCCGGAGATGCCGGCAGCCAAGGGCTCATACAGGTGTTCTCTTTGCTGGGCAAAAAGCTGGCCAGATGGCCAGGCCCAGAGTGTGATGGTGAATGGAGTTAAATCCAGTTGGTGACCAGACACTAGTTGTGTTTCTCAAGGATCAGTATTCGGGCTGGCCATGTTTAATATCTTTACTGATTATCTGGATGAGTCGATTGAGTGCATCTCATCTGTACATTTGCAGATGACATCAAGTTGGGAAGAAGAGTTGATCTGCCTGAGGTTAGGAAGGCCCTTTAGAGGGATCTGAATAGTTTGGATCAATGGGTTGAAGCCAATTGCTACAACAAGACCAAGTGCCAGGTCATACACTTCAATCATAACAAAACCATACTTTGCTAAAGGCTTGGGGCAGAATGGCTGGAAAACTGCGTGGAGAAAAAAAGATAAGGGACTGTTAGTTGGCAGCTGGCTGAACATGAGCCAGTAGCGTGTCCACACGTCCAAGAAGACTAATGGCATCCTGGCCTGTATCAGAAATAGTGCAGTTAGCAGGACTAGTGAGGTGACAGTTCTCTGTACTCAGCTCTGGTGAGACACTTTGAGTACAGTGATCATTTTTGGGCCCCACACTACAAGAAAGACATTGAGGCCTGGTGCATGTACACAAAGAAGGGCAATGAAGCTGGTGAAGGTTCTGAAACACATGACTAGACATAACGGCCTTAAGTTGCCCCAGGGGAGGTTCAGGTTTGTTATTACTCAGAAAGAACGGTCAGGCATTAGACAGGCTGCCCAGGAAGGTGGTGAAGTCACTGTGATAGAATCATAGAATCACAAGGTTGGAAAGGACCTACAAGATCATCTAGTCCAACAGTCTTCCCATCACCCTTGCTACCACAAGCCACTAAACCATATCTCGTAGCTCCCCATCCAAACGCCTCTTGAACACTGCCAGAGACAGTGACTCCGCCACCTCCCTGGGCAGACCTTCTTCTGAGAGAAGTTTTTCCTTATGTCCAGTCTAAATCTCCTCTGGTACAACTTGAGGACGTTTTCTTGGGACCTGTTTGCTACCCGTGAGAAGAGGCCAAACCCCTTCTCATCAAAGCCTCCCTTCAGGAAGTTGTAGAGTGCAATGAGGTCTCCCCTGAGCCTCCTCTTCTCCAGACTAAACAATCCCAGCTCCCTCAGCCACTCCTCATAAGATTTGTGCTTCAGACCCTTCACCAGTTTCACTGACCTTCTCTGGACACTTTCCAGGGCCTCAGTGTCTTTCTTGTGAAGAGCCCAAAACTGAACACAACATTCAAGGTGCGGCCTCACCAGTGCTGAGTACAGGGGGATGATTACCTCTCTGCTCCTGCTGGCCACACTATTTCCAGTGCAGGCCAGGAAACCACTGGCCCTCTTGGCCACCTGGGCACACTGTCAGCTCATGTTCAGCCGAGCATCAACCAACACCCCCAGGTCCCTTTCTTCTTCACAGTCATCCAGCCACAGGAGGCTTTCATGGAAAGGATAGATCACAGAATCACAGAATTGTAAGGGTTGGAAGGGACCTCTAGAGATCATCGAGTCCAACGCCCCACAAAGCAGGCCCCCTACAGCAGTCCGCACAGGTAGGCATCCAGGTGGGTCTTGAATATCTCCAGAGAAGGAGAATACACAACCTCCCTCCGCAGCCTGTTCCAGTGTTCCATCACCCTCCCTGTGAAGAAGTTCCTTTGCACATTGGTGCAGAACTTCCTATGCTCCAGTTTATGTCTGTTTCCCCTTGTCCTGTCCCCACAGATCACTGAAAAGAGCTTGCCCATGTCCCTTGGACTCCCACACTTAAGATATGTACAAACATTAATAAGATCACCTCTGAGTCTTCTTTTCTCAAGGCTGAACAGATCTGGGTCACTCAGCCTTTCCTCATAGGGGAGATGCTC
>PPHD01015405.1:0-16119 GCA_002909625.1 Bambusicola thoracicus | reverse complement strand
AAGAGTTCTTAAATACAAGAGAGGATTCTCCTTCAGCAAAAGAGAATGTCACACAATACAATCTCCACAAGCCTTTGCTCAGTCTTTTGTAACCCATTTGCCCCTTCTGAAGACAGACTTGCTTAGAAAGCCGATGAATTAGAGCAGATAGAAACTACCAAGAAAAAAAAGATTATTCTCAATGCTAGGGAGGTAGAGATTCAATTTTCCTTACCACTTGCTTTGCCAAAAGAGAAGAGCTGAAGTCTGCAGTTTTATTCCCTTAGCTGAAAAATGACTTGGCCCTAAACAGGGCATAAATAAACCTGTTTTCCACCCTTCTATGGCTAGGCAATAGAACATTTATTGTTTTCTTTCTAAATCCCACATCCAAAATCCAAATATATCTAAAATATTATACAACTTCATGAAAATCTCTCTTAAAAGAAAATTTTTTTTAATAAATCAAAAAATCCCTAAGTAAAAAAAAATGCCAAAAACAATGCTTTCTGAACATTGGGTTATGTAGAAGAATTAATTTGTGCCAGGAATTGCAGTTTTTTTATTCAGCTCCATTCTTACAGATCCTGTAAGTCTTTTTAACAGTCAACTAGCTAGATTACAAGGAAACAGTTCAAAGCACAGATGTTACAAATCAATGCACAGCCAATACCCTCGTCACTAATTTCAGTGCAGATGCCACAAAATAAACAATTGGTAATCTTTTTAGTTTGGACCAATTAGTTTTACAAGAAACCTACATTTATTAAAGAATACTTAAAGTTAGTGTTTGAATCAGCTGGAGGATTTGGTCAATTTATCGCCACCAGAAAGAATAAATTTCCCTTGTGGGGGAAAAAGAAAATCTAACATGAAAATGCATCACTCATTCTGTTCTGCCAAGAGACTTTGGTACTGCCTGCTTTACAATGTGCATAACATCACAGACCATGTTATGTTAAATGGTAACTATTTCAGTTATGCCAATAAAATATTTTTAAATCGTAATGGGCACCTGTCACTATTTGATAATTGACTGAGGTGAAAACACTGACTTTACAATAATAATCTCCTGTAACAGCTTTTTTTTCTGCTAGACTGAACATCAGACAAGTATGTACTAATTTGTTTTACATCACAGCCAACACACAGAATACATTGTAACAGATGCAAAATAATTAATCGGCGAGATATTATCTGGGGTACAAAAGTCCTAAATCCCCCTGCAGAAATGAGTAATTATAAGCTTTCACAAATTTGTACTTCCTTCTGACAACAGCATTAACACACATTCATTTTCTGATCGTAGCCTTACCCATTAGTTACTAGCTTTCCAAGTACCAAACCTGCAAAAAGAAAAGCTAGTTTCTCACTAAATCAGCTAGTTCCCTGAAATGTAAGCTTAAGAAGGACATCTGCCACACAATACAGTTACGGTAGCACACACTTCCTTTCTCTAATGGCCTAACCTATAGGAGTTCATACAGGCTTTCTGTGTAAGGCTGTACAGCACAATTAAAAAGTTAAAAAAAAACATGAGGATAACAAAGTGGTAGTGTTAAGTAGTTTATCAAATTCCCCATCACCATCATTTATCAACACATCAGTGCAGATGGCTCAGAGAACTGGTTGATCAACATACAACAGAAAAATCTATCACGTATCAGTTTACTAGTTAGTGGTCACATGAATTACAATAACCAAAAGCAATCTGCAATAAAGAGATCTACTTTTGGTTTTTTCTCTTCCTTTGTTCTTTTTCTTGAATCATATCCCTCCAGCTAAATTAATCTGAATAACAAATCTGAGTTTAATATACTACCTTCCATATATGATGTTTATATTGTATTGAGATATTTATACCATATAATACTGAGCGTTTACATTTTTCGGTGCATCTCATATGAATCCTGAGCTGGGCATTTCTTCCCTAATTACTAGCATTTCTTAGGGACACTAACATCTCACTACATCCATTATATAACCATGACACCTGTTCTCAACGGTGTTGTTCTGGGTTTCTCATTTTGTTGCTTATTTTTCTTTTACTAACTTTCCTCCTCAGGGTAAGGGAGCATGATGTACAACATACAAAAAAACAGAATTGAACGAAAAAAAGCATGCATGCTTATATGCATTAAAAATTTACCCTGGCATTCCAACTATTCAAGAGCACAATTTCTACACTTACAGTATGACTGAAGCCAAGAAAACTGTAAAACAAATATGTCTGTTTCTGTCTTGTGATTCTAGAGAAAATGCAGAAATGTCAGCACGCTGAGGAGGAACACTCTTTGCGTCTCACTACTGCAGTCAGGTTCCAAAGTAACATAATCACTGGTTTAATACATTGTACACAAAAGAGAGCCATGTTGTTTGTTCTTTTTCCCTAGTTTTTTATTGTTCATGTCGTTGGTTTTTAATTAAGATTTTTCCTTTTTCTGCTGTTGGCTTTTATTTTGGCAGCGGTAAGGGTTGATTTTTTTTTTGTCTGTTTTTATGACATCATGTGTCACATGTCTGAGACTAAATTAAAAACACTCTTTACACTCACTAACAACTGAAGTTTGGATGCACGAGTCAGACTTCATGCAATCTACAAATTCAGCTGGGGACTTCTGCCTGTTCTGCACTCAGTGTTGTTCTGTGTTTGTTTGTTTGTTTTCCAGGACATGCTAAGGTTTCCCAGCTTTAAGGAAAATAAAAGCATGTCCTATCCAGTTGCTGGACATTTCAAAAAGCAGACTCCTTTCTAGTCAAGAGAGAAAAGCTCATTTGTATCTTACTGCTTGTTACTAAAGGGAGCCTTAATGGTGTGCCTCCTATTCAGCAAACCATTTTTTCTTAGTTTGTGAGCTTGTGTGTGTGTGTGTGTTGTAAAGTTTCTTTTTGAAAAACAGTAACAAAAATCACCACAGGTTTAATAGGCTACACACTAGCCTGGTTAACTGTCTCTCAGTAGCAAAGGCACAGCTCATAAGTTTCAGAACTACAACACTACTATGCACTGAGATCTGCTATCTCTTAGATAAAAGATTTTGTATTATGTCCTGGAAACAAGAAAGTCTGCTATTGTGAACCACTGTAGCATCATCAATTAAAACTCTTAGTGTAACTGACTGAAAACCTTGATCATTTGGTTGTACTTGCTTGCATACCTTTTTTTTCTTTTAGAATACTCGTGCGTTTTTCCTGTAGATCTCATTTAAAAAACAAAAAACAAACAAACCCACAGTCCCTCAAAGCTGCATAGAAACATTAAAAGCTACTACCTCGAAAGCTGTTAGTAACCAAGTTGTTAGGAAGTAAGCATACAAAAGATTAATTTCAAATTGTATCAAATTCATCCATCTTACACCATGCTCCAAAGACTGCCTGAAAATCTGAATTTGGACAGATCAAAAATGAACTTAATTCCAAATGCATCAGCCCTCAAAATTCTGGAAGATAACATCAGCAGTTGGCAGCGGTTGTGATAAGAAATGAATCTTATGGATACCTACAGGTCTCAGCACAAACTCAGTGAAATTATATAAAATATGAGTGGGAACTGTCTCGCTCCAATTTAGAGGAGGTTCTTTGAAATATGTATACCCGGTGTATTAAGAAAGAGATTAAGAAACAACAGTCCAGATGTTGGTCCAACGAATTTATTACAAATCTTAAAAAGGGATATGGGGAAAGGGAGGACGGACACTATTACAGATTGGGGTGATGGGGAAGGGAAGGCAAGCGATAGAAAAGATAAGAAGCAGCAAGAAGTGTGTCAAGTGGGGATAGTCACCACCAGGACCCGGCAGCAGTCCCATTGCATGACGTTCTGACAGTCTGGGGCAAAAGCAGAGGGGAAGAGCAGCAGCAGCGTGGCCGGTCTTGGGCAGCGAGAAGGTGCAGGTACTGAGTAGGTCCAAGAAGAATTCCGGGCATAAGCAGCATGTCTCCGGTAGCAGGCCCTGGAGAGTCCATCAGCGTGCAGGCCTTTCATAGTGAGGGATCTGATGGCGGAATCCTTCTCGGGGGGGAGAGCAGCAGCAGAGAGGCCATCCTTAGGCAGCAAGCAGTTAGAGTGAAGAGCAAGTGCAGGAGGGAGAGGCAGTTCGTGAGGCTTCTCATGTCAGAAACCTCCTTGTTCTTCAGCATGAAGGTCTCGGGTCATGAGGAATCTGTTGTCAGAAACCTCCCTTCATGGTTGTTGGATGCTCTTTTATCTTCCTTCTTCTCTGCCTATGTGACATTCCTGGGCACTTGGATAAGAGTCATGCAAGAACCCCTTGAGATGGCTGTCTTCCTTGAAGTAAGTCACACAAAAGACTATTTCCTGGCCATTTAGCTACCACTTACCTCACTCATTGCCCCTGACCTTGTCCATCTGCTGTCCCTTCAGACAAAGGATTTCCCAATCCCTGGTCAGGACTTGCTTGAACTTGTTCCTCAGCAAGCTTTGAGGCAATGATGTAAAAGAACAACCTCTTATAAGAACTAAGTGTGGAATTTCAGTTTCTGGATTAAATAATGCAAACAACTGAGTTCAGTGCAGAACTGCAACTACCTTGCCACCTAGTCCTGCCTACCTCCTGGGTAATTTTGCATATCTTCTCATTTACTCTTGCCCTCTGAAGAGCTGAGCCTTATGACTTGGACATCCATATAACATTAAGTACAGAATAGGTACAGAAAATTTTGAATAACAAAATGTAGATTTGACATGGCAGCCTTCCGTACTGCAACACTTGCCAAAACGGGCTCCTAAAATCAGGATGTGATTCTACTTGGTGCCTAGGTTATGCAATACTTAAATATGTGATCCCTACTAATGCATCAACTATCTAAAATGTGCCACACCATTACACTGTTTGCCTTTGAATCTAAGCAATCAGTGTTACTAGAGTAATTTGCGTTTATGTTGGTGTACTAGGAACTATATTCTATTTCTGGGGCAAGGAAATGCACGGGGACCGCTCTGAAAGTAATGCCTCCTATTTTATTACATCGGTCCACAACATCGGGGTGGATGTTGGAGGTATGGCAGAAGACGATGAACTTTCCCACCAATATTCTGTTCCATTTTGTTGCTGTGTGACAGACGGCAGCAGAGGAGCAGCCTGACAGAATGGCATCTGACACTGATGTGCATATGAAGCAAAGGTATGGAACTGAATCCCTCCCATGCAGAAAAAACGGCACCCACTGACAATCATCACAATTTTTGATCATCATCATGACGATTTTTATGAGCATGGCATGCAGGCTCCCGTACATCACTGGCAAAAAATTATAGCTAATGGTGGTGACTATGTTGAAAACAGTTTTAGAACTGACAATTTTCTCTATCAGATGGTGGTGTTGTACTTCCTTGTATCTGTTGTAGTTTCTATGGAAATAAATAGAAGGCATTACTTTCAGAGTGAGCTTTGTACACCAAAGGGAGGTAGAAAGCAACACCAAATTTTCAATTAAAACAACATGGATACAATGAGTAGCAACAAACTACCAGGAACAACATATTAATCCAAGATTTCTAAAGGAAAGTTAAATACAAGTTGTTGAACTACAAGTTATAGTATTAATTTCTATCAATGTTGATGACACCATCTTTTAAAGTGTTTGGTAGGGAGCAGAAGAAAGAGAAACCTTCCTATGTCTTGATTGGGCAAATTGGTACCATGAACAGAGAGCACGTATGCTTTAGCATCGGTAATTCTTATCTGTCTTGAAGCACTTCCTATTCAGGCCAAACAAACTTGACATAAATGGAATTGAAACAAATAGTACAACCTACCTTATGTTTCAGCACTGTTTCTCCTTACATAAGTGCATACACCTCTACATAGATTTCTTACAGGCTTACTCTCTTTCATGGCACAGCATGGCATTTTGCTAGGGCAGATGCCAAGATGACAGCATGAAAATGCCAAGAAGTCACCATGAAAACATTATATTTAGTCCTAAGTGTCTGAACAGGATTTTAATTTCTTATTTTCATCTCCATTGACATGCTGTCAGTACATCTATAATTAGTAATTTTTGCAATGCATTCATCTGTGAACTTGCAACATAGTAATACAGTGAATTAGAACTTTCAATTGCTCATGGAAAACTAATTATATCAAGAAAGATAAGCAAGCCAGAAATCTGATTCATTATTCCAGTACTCCTTGTCCAAGCACTTGCTGTATGTTTTTGCAGTTTGAGTGACTTCAACCGTCTAGCTTGCTATCTTAATGACTAACTTCCAAAAGTAATTTGAAACATGAGCCTGATCAAGATCTAAAATTTGATGCTCTGAGTACTTACAGGTTGAATCTTGGCCTTGCAATTCATTACATTTGAACACTATTAAGCAAGTGTTTTGGTGATCTTTTTTTTGTTGTTTTCTTTTTATTTTTTTTAACATAATAGAAGTTATAACAGGGTCTCAGGGTTAAAAGAAAGGTATGACAAGTTTCACAGCAAACAAAACTACAGACACCTTAGATCTCTTAATACAGTCTTGATTGAATGAGAACTTTTCAGAATCCAAGGAAGGGGCACTGTAAATATTTGCTTTGCAGATAATAAAAAGAACATTCTCTAGTCTCCCTCCTCAAAACAGTCAATTTCTTAAGAAACTTCAGACAACCTTTCCAGTTGCTTGATATGACAGAAGTTATCATGACTGCAGTTTATACAACATCTACAAAAGCAAATGTTTCTCCTTCCTCCAGAAAAAAACAAAAAAAAAAAGAAAAAAAGAAAAAAAAATCCTATCCACTGTGATCCAAATCATATAAACAAAACAGCATACAGGAGGTACTGCGCAATAAACTCCTATGTTTACCCACAAAATGGGCACTAAAACCTGAAGCCACAATGCACCACTGACACTGAACTCATCCAGGAAAAGGCCCTTCTACAACAGCTAAAATGCTTTCCACATTCTGCAGCAACAGTAATGGTCAGTAACAAGGTGATCTTTCCATGCAAACAAAACCACAGACCTATAATTCTGCATCTCATTCTTATGAATGCAATTCTCAAACCTACACAAAGACATCTTGCTTAGTTATTTCCCATTTAAATATTATGACTAGTTGTACAAGTTTAAAAAAATCCTACACACAGCATTTAAGGGATGCATACACTGCATACATGTTCAAAGAGTGCACTGATGTTTGCAGCCTTTGGTGAAAGTTGATGTCAATCCTGAACATACTCATAATGGAAAGACCTCATCATCCAACACCGTTGCTACATAAGGACTTCACTGTACCAAGTCACAGTTTGTTACAGTTTCAACTAAAGGCAAACATATTCAAATAGTATATTTCCTATGGCACAAACATACTACATGCATTTAAAAACAAAAAACAAAAAAACTTGCATTATATGAATAGCCTAGTTTTGTGTTCCTTTAGGTGTTTAAAAAAAAAGCCAAAGTTAGTAGAAACAATCTCACCGATGTTGATGAGCATCATCTGCATTCATAAAACACCCATCTGCTCGATTACAATAGCCATAGGTAAAATCCAGTGACTGTAAGTTGAAAGTAATTTGAGAGGAAAGAGCTTTACCCACAATAATTCAATCATACACAACAAATGCACAAATATGCTCCTATATCTTTAACTGCAGTGGTGCATGACTTGAAGTGAACAGCCTTAAGGCTATTACCCACAGATCTGACTTGTTCATTCTACTTTGTTATGCTGTAATACCAAAGTTACTGCAAATATCTGAAGTAGCATAGTTTAAGGTGTTTCAAGAGAACTCATTCTCCCTACAGTATATCCATCTGCTAGTAGATACAGGTCAGTGATAAATGACGCTCCTTAAAACCTACTGAGCAGTCTCTATGTAATCTGTACTGCAATGGAAGACTTCACTCATTACAGTTCCTTTTTTAAGATAACAACCAGTGCCCACAGTACCATCTTTCACTTTTAACATTTGTCTAAGATAAAGGCATAACCCCAAAAGCAAAAGGCAAAAATTTGTTTTAGGAGGTGTCAAGGGTTCTGGGCTGGTTCAGCCCAGCTCCATGACTAATGAGGTGGGGGGACCCACAGACCCAATAGGGGGAAGAGGATAGGGAAAAGGCAGGGAGATGGACCTAAATACAAAACAGCAGCAATAAGAGAGAAAAGGACTAATTTACTAAACATGATAGCAGAACGTATATAATACAATATAATCGGAATTGAAGCTAATAAATCAAATAAAATGAGAGAGTGTCCAAAACTGAAGGCCTTATTCTAATGCTGAAGGCAAGAGGGCTGAGGAGGACACACTGCAAAGACAAGCAGTAAAAAGAAGGGGCAGTCTTGTGATTCACGAGCAGTTTTATCTTTACCTCTGAACAGAAAACAGAAATGGAACAGTGAAGTCTTCTGGGATTCATAGCTCTCTCCTGAGAAAGGTATCCAGAAACTACTGACAATCCGTGGAACTGGAGTATTAACTCCCTAACTTCCAGCACACTACATGTTGTTATGATGCTGAATACAAAGAACAAAAATCATAAACCCATGACAGAAGGATAATGAAGTACAGGGAGGACAGAGATTCTAGTATTATTAGCAGGTAAATGTCAAAGGAAAGAAAATATTTGAGATTGGCAAGGGTACAAAAGGGGAAATTTTCAATGGAAATGCACTGGAATTTAGAAATAACATTAGATAAAATCAAATATAAGGCGGTTTCTAAACTTCCATGCATTACAACATTGAATAGGATGTTCTACAATTTTTACTGAGTTTCAGTAATGGATGTTACGTAAAGCTTCCCAGCGTATCTAAAACCTCCAGTAGAAAAAAGAGAGAAAATAAGAAAGAACAGGATTTTACACAATTGAAGTAATATTATTCAAAAGGCTTCTAGACAACATAGGGATTCTCTCTCAATAAACTTCCAAGTTAGTTTCAGCAATTCCAAACTTTCTACCATCTGCCTCTGTTTATGTATTTATAGCAACCACAACCATATACAGTATCTGTACAAAGACCGCTTGTCACAACCAGGCTACTCGTACTTGTAGTGTCAATTTGTTAGATTAAAGAAAAACAAAACACAAATATCATCAAAACACATCAATATTTTGCAGACAACAAAAATAAAACTAGACCTTCTCTGTATGATGCATTTTCCAGTAATGGCACCATTAGTATGAAATCTCTATTTCCAGACACTGACTTAGTACAGTGAAGGACAAAGGATGCCATGAAAACTATAATCTCTATTTCAACAACAGCAATTGATACACAGAGCCAAAAAAAACCTATCACATCTAATCTCCGTTCTCCTTCCAGTCATGCCCAGTCCAGGATCTGTCACTCAATTCAAACCAATGTAGTTCTACTATACAAATTCTCTGCCCATTAACCAGGGGTAAATATTATCAGTTATTACAGAAATGCAAACCAACATGATTAAATAACTCCTGACAGAAATAAACAGAAGACAATTTAACAGCTTACAAATGACTACACATATCACACATTGTTTCTCTACTGCATGACCAACTTATTTATAGACCTCTGTTATATAAGAACCCCTGCAACTGTGCAATAATCCATATATACGCAAAAACGAAGAAATCATTTAAAACAATAAATGATTCAAGCACAACATGACCCCCAACACAAAAAAAACAATGTATGTTTTAACAGCTCTTTTCTCTTCACCTAACAATCCAAGGCCAGAAGAGTACATTAAACTGGAAAAAAATGAAATTTTACATTTGCATACTCATTTCACTGATGAGTTGTGAAGAATGCCGCAAGACAAAGCTCAGATCCTAAAAGAATCATGACCTCTGGTTAGCAGACAGAATGAACAGAGAAGGGCAGGGTGAATTATGCTAATCACTTCTGATGCTTTGCATCTTTCTTTCTCAAAATGTCATCAGTCAACGTGAGGTAAATCGCAAGCTATATTTACCTTGAAGTTTGCTGATTTTGTTTCCAACGAGAGAAAGGATATTTATACTAAATCAATCAATCAATCGGCTTTTTCTAGGAAGCATAAAGAAAGCATCTCTTGAGAATTCCTTCAAACAGTGTGACAGTGAATAATGTTGAATGCTGATTCAACAGCAGAGTAGCCAACAGCAGAGACATGTGAGTATGGTTTTATTCAAGAAATATTACAAAAATTGGCAATGTACTGGCACTGAACAACAACAACAACAACAAAAAAGCAAAAATCCATACATCTTGAATTTGTGGAGACCAACCAGTGCATGACACCACAGTGGTAGGGAGTGTTTCAGCAGTGATAACAGCAAGAGAGATCACCTCCACTGGTGCAGATTTTTACAAGGGCAGCATGCAGGCACTTGCTCATTCCTGGCCAAAATACAGAGCTAACGGTGGTGACTATGTTGAAAAACAACTGGGAATTTACTGAGGACTTTTTCTATCATTAAGTGTCATTATGCTCTTAGTAGCTGTTGTAGTTTCCATGGAAATGAGTAGGAGGCATTAGTTTCAGAGCAATCTACATAGTTGGAAAAATTAAAATAGCAATGACAGAAACATAAACGAAAGTAATTGTGCTGGAAGTTGATAGGTATAAAGACTGTTCACCAGTGGAATTTTATTTGTCCAACTCACTTAGAAATCTAAACAAAATGGAACGTGCTTGTTTTAGCAATCTGTAATACAGTAATTTCTTAGAGCACGGGGGAGTCCTCCAAACACAACTGGGAAGAGCTACACTAATGCAGGGAGTCAGGAAAGCTTCAACTTGGCATAGCATCTATAGACACTGGAAGAAAATACCACTGTGAAAAGAGAAACCACCTACCCAGCAACCACTGACTTCCTTCACCTCACCTGTATTCCAAACAAAGCTCCTGAAATCTCATAAATCTCCAAGGTGTACATGTTTGTGCAAGTACAGGAAAGCACAGCTCTGTTAAAGACGAGGTTGACAGGTATATTTGTTTTATGTGATAAAAATTAAATAATTTTGAAAGAAAGTTTGGATGATCACTGAAAAAGAAAGCAGCAGCTGCTACTAGACTACAAGCCTAGGTACGGTTCATATGTAAATATTCATGACTTTAATGAAGCACAGATCATCACAAGCCCAGCTGTTTATCATTCTTGAACAAAATGCAGTGAGTACAATACTGGCTATGCAGATGAAGGGATTGCAATGGGTATTGTTTACAGTATTTTGACAGTCTCCTATTCTACCTCCATGGATGGTCACACTCACAGAGTTGCAGTCAATGGCTCAATGTCCAGGTGGAGACTGGTGACAAGAGGCATTCCTCAGGAATTTGTGCTAGGACCAGTGTTATTTAACATCTGCCGCCCTGGTAGGCAACATAGATAGTGGGATCAAGTGCACCCTCAGCAAGTTTGCATACAACACCAAGCTGAGCGGTGCAGTTGACACTCTAGAGGGAAGGGATGCCACCCAGAGAGACTTGGACAAGGCTTGAGAGGTGGGCCAGCTTCATGAAGCTCAACAAGGCCAAGTGCAAGGTACTGCAGCTGGGTCAGGCAATCCCAAGCACAGATGGAGTTGAGTGGAGAACAGCTTGAGAACAGCCCTGAGGAGAAATATTTGGGGGTGTCAGTTGATGAAAGACTCAAATGAGCCGGTAAGGGTTGCAGCAAGAGATGTGTGACCAGCAGATCAAGAGAGGTGATTCTGCCTCTACTCTGCTTTCATGAGACCCCAGCTGGAGTACTGCATCCAGTTCTGGGGCCTCCAACACAAGGACATGCAGCTCTTGGAGTGGATCCAGAGGAGGGCCACAAAGATGATCAAAGGGCTGGAGCACCTCCCCTATGAGGACAGGCTGAGAATATTGGGGCTCTTCAGCCTAGAGAAAGCTCTGGGGGTACACTTCAGCAGCCTTCCAGTACTTGAAAGGGACCTACAGAAAAGCTGGGGAGAGACTTAAGAAGGGCATGAAGTGACAGGACAAGCAGAAATGGTTTTAAACTAGAAAAGGGTAGATTTAGACTAGATATTAAGAAGCAATTCTTTACTGTGAGGGTGGTGAGACACTGGAACAGGTTGCGCACAGCCAGGCTGGATGGGACGCTGAGCAATCTGATCTAATGAGAGGTGTCCCTGCCTATTCTACAGGAAAGCTGGGGACAGACTCTATCAGGGAATGTAGAAACAGGACAATGGGTAACAGCTTGAAACTAAAAGAAGGGAGATTTAGATTAGGCGTAAGGAACCAATGCTTTACCCAGAGAGTGGTGAGGCACTGGAACAGGCCGCCCAGAGATGCTGTAGCAGCATCATACATGGAAGTATTCAACCTGGTCTAGTGAGATGTGTCCCTCCCGCCTCGCCTCTCCGCCCACTCTTCTCCCTCCATGACAGGGGGTTTTGAACTACAAAGTATTTAAGCTTGCATAGGGCAGCCATGGAATTTCTGTTCCTGGAGATCTTTACGCATTCTCTGAACAAGACCCAAGTAACCTGATCTAATTTGAAACTTATCCTGCCCTGTACAAGATGTTTTATTACATAATCAAGAGCATCCTTCTAGTATCTTTTATTCTGCCATTCTACTCTCCTGTTTTGCAATTTTGTACCAGTTGCTATTTGTGTTAACACATTTCATACAACATCCTGATTCCCAATTAACTATTAAAGAATGCTATTAATTGTAAATCCTGCAGTTAACAGGATAGACTTCAGACCTTAAGGGACAGTGTCAATAAAGAAATGAAGCCGCACATTCTCCTGCATTTTCACAGTAAACTACATCCTTAAAACCAAGCCTTTACAAAAAGACAAGGGAACTAACTTTTTTTCCTGTTTGTTTTTGCTACTGTTAAGCTCAGGAAGATTTAAGGACACCAAATAAAAACTACATTGCGGTAGCAAAAAAACGTGTTCAGTTAATTCACGTTCTTGTTTGGGCCACAAGGCCACTCAAACTTTGTATCAGTGTGTCATAAAGTTTAATAACCACATTTTTTCTTACTTTAATAAACTATCCAAAACTTATAGGCAGATAATGATTCTCTGTTCCTAGGAGCATCTACCAATAATGGTATAATTATTAGTCACATTTCATATTCGCAATGACATGTTTTCACACAACTCATTACCTCTTGTTTTCCTTTAAAAAGAATAAGCATTCATTTAAATAGGCTATATGCAATCAGTCCTCTTCCTACCTTATAAGAGAACTAATTTCATCTGTCTCTGAAGCATTGTTTTTCCTTTAACCTGAGTTATCACATAAATGAATAGAACAGAACTGGAACAGATAAACAAAACAACAATTTCATGAGGATAGGTGAATCAGAAAATAAGACAACAATCTACTTAGAAAAATAAGAACAGCATAATTAGTACATACAATAACCGTTAATTATTAGCACTTTCATTTTCCACTCCATTTTCAAATGCTCACAATTCCCTTCAGCCTTTTAATCTGCACCAGGTTACCGACTCTTCCCTGTGTTACATCAGAAAAGGACACGTATCACAGCAGGAGCGTGAGAGAAGTTTTCTGTATATGTTTTGTTTCAGCAACCCCACAACTGGCTCATGAAGAGTAACGAGGAGGCTTTTTTTGAAGGGCTCCATTATTCTCCACCCTTTTAGATATACTACTCCTAATTCAATTTATTTTTTAAGACAACAAAACAACATATTAGATTAATGAAACAGAAACTAATCCAGTTACTGCTGAGGTCTGCACAAAATTTTAGCAATGCCTTTAATAAAAGCTACATTATACCTTTAAGATATATGTAGCAGAAACACACCTAGAAGTGTTCAATTTACCCCTCCAAACCATCAGTAAACTGCAGAACTCATAACACTGTTTTATAAATAAGTTGCAAACCAAGCCTCAGGTGACACTGTGTGAGAAGAAGACACGTAACATGAACCATAACATATATATTCCCAACTCTTAACATGTTTGGGAAGTATGTTTTTCTATCTGGAAGAAAAATCTGATCAATCATTCAACCAGAGATCCATTTCAAAACAAACTTTTAAGCAGCCAAACTGTTGCAAGACTTAGAAACTTGAATTACTAGGGAAAGTATGTTCTCAGTGTTTACAGAAAAAAACGTACTATGTTTTTGTACTAAAGATTTACCATGAGAAGACTTACCACCTCCCTTGCCATATTCTGACAGAAGCAATCTCACTCAGCCATTAAAACCAAATACATATATCTAACACTCTGAGAAAGCGCAAGTATCAACTGTTAAATAAATCACATTATTTGGAAAACAGTTTTCTCCCAATACAGTTGTGTTGGCATTCACTGTAGAAAAACTTCTTAGGCAAAAAAAACCAAACCAAAACAGGTCCATTATCAATCTAATTTTGTATTCCTCTGACATTAAAAAAAAAAAAAAAAAAAAAAAAACAAAGAAATAACACAACCTCTATTAACCCTTTGAATGGCTTCAGTTGGAAGGGACCTCAAAGATCTAGTTCCAACCTCCCTCCCTCAGGCATGGCTGGCAATCACTAGATCAAGAACTAGATCAGGATGCCCAGAACAGCCATCCAGGCTGGCATCGAAGATCTCCAGGGATGGGGCATCCACAACTTCTCTGGGAAGCCTGTTTCAGCACCTCACAACCCTCTCAGTAAAAAAATTCCCCCTAACACCTAATATCAATCTCCCCTTGTTTAGTTTAAAACCACTCCCCCTTGTCCTGTCACCATCTATCCGTGTCAAAAGCTGATTTTCCTCCTGTCTTTAGAGAGCTCCCTTGAAGTACTGGAAGGCCCTTATCAGGTCTCCCCTAAGCATTCTCTCTTCTCCAGCCTGAACAAGCGCAGCTCCCTATACCATTCTTCACAGAAGAGGTGCTCCAGCCTTCTGCTTATCTTTGTGGCCCTCCTCTGGACTCTCTCCAACAACTCCATATCTGGGATTGCCCTGCCTCAAGTAATGACTAAAGTAATTGCTCAAGGAGTTAGATAACACCTTCTATAACACACTTAACTTTTCTATTTAAATAGAGAACACATACACCATATTTTACTCACTCAGAAAACACTAACAGTGTTAATACATTGATGATTTTACTGAGTGGCTGCAACATTCATTGTAATTAGTCTTAATAATCAGCTCTGTGGAATAATAAAAATCTTCCCAAAGGAAATAAATGACACTGCCATAAGGGAGCATCTACTTAGTGTTCACTTAAGTGAGAAAATGAAATTACAATGTACAAAAACATTCTGACAAAGCTTAACAGAGGATCTTTTGCACATGGTTTAAAGTACATGGATGTTCAGTTCTTTGGATCTCATGATACATAGGCCTGCACACCACTGCTACTTAAGTTACAGCTTCTGCTTTTGTAAACTGCAAAACACTGAATCACTCCGCGATACTCAAGTAATGTAGAACAGATAAAAAAATTATGGGTTTACTCTGAGACAAATAATGGCCCACTGATGGATATTTTTTTTGCCCAAGTACTAATGTACTTTCTAACATTATTCTTCAAACCAAGGAAATCATAAAAACATATCTTAACTCTGTGTAAGAGATTATTCTTTTATATCATTGACTCAGAGTTTGCTGAAGAACAAGTCCAGGCAAGTCCTGGGCAAAGATAGAGAAATCTTCTGTCTGGAGGGCATTGATGGACAGGACCTGGCTAAGGGTTGTGAAATCCTTTAAGGAGCACAGATGAACAATGCCAGGGGCAACGAGAGAGGGATAAGCTGCTGATAATGGCCGGAAAATGGTCTTTTGTGTGGACTTATCTCAAGGAAGATGGCCATCTCAGGAGGTACGCACATGACTCTTGCTCAAGCACCCAGGAATGTCACGGAGACAGGAAAAATGGAGGATAAAAGAGGGTCCAACAACCATGGTTTTAGGGTTTCTGACTACAGGTCACTCATGAAGAAAAGGTTTCTGCCATCAGATTACTCACTGCGGAAGACCTGCATGCTGACAAACTCAGAGGTGTCTGATATCAGATTCCTCACCACGACCGACACAAGTTGTCTGCCATCAGATCCTTCGCTACGGACTGCATGCTGACGGACTTTCCTGAACCTGCTACCTGAGACCTGCTGCTTCCTCCAAGACTCTGCGGCCTCTTCCTGGATCCACCTGGCACCTGAACCCTCTCGTGGCCTAAGACCGGCCTCGATGCTCCTGCCCTTCAGCCTCGGACCATCCGAACA